>MU843605.1:0-93291 GCA_030867255.1 Colletotrichum somersetense
TTATACCTTATATTCCTATAATATTCTTTCTTTTATAGTAACTTATAGTTATAGTAACTTTTATATATAATAGTATTCTTATTAAAGATTAATATATCTATATAGTAAGCAAATAATTATAATATACAGACTATATATTCCTACCTTTTTATTATTTTAATAAGTTAATTTAACTATATTATATAAAATTAATTAAAACTATATATTACCCTATTTTTTATTATTATCCTAAACTACCTTATAGGTTTATATATTATATTTACTCTTTCTATAATTACTATATTATTATATATATAGTTTACTACCCTCTATATAACCCTTCTTTTAAGACGTTTTTTACCTCTAGCTTTAACACCTTTCTTTTCTTTTTATAGCGCCTCTACTTTAGTTATATTAAGTAACTCTTTAATATATAGTTAGGTCTTTTTAGCCCTTTAGTGCTTACTAAATACTTTTATCTCTTTATAAAGTTAATAGTTCTCTACTTTAATAATAATAAGTTAATATACTAACTTACTAATACCTTTTAGCTATAAGTTAATTACTTTATATATTAGTATTAGTAAACTTCCTTAATAGTCCCTAATCTTTTTTTTTAATAAGGCAGAGCTTTATATACCCTTAAGTACTGTTATTAGTGTCTTTAGGTCTTATAAGCCTAAGCTACTTAGACGTAAGTTTACTAGTATTAGTGTCTTTAGCTTAAAATCTAAGTAAGAAATAATAACTTTAGGATTAAAAAGTATAAGACCAGCCTATTAAAAACCTATTTATATATTTATTTTACTTATTAAAGTAAAAAATACTACTTTAAAGGTTAAAAAAAAGTTATCTTTAGTAATATATAAAACTTATATCTATATTATTTTCTTAATTTTCTTACTATATAAATAATTTAAAAGGCTAAGATAGCTAATATTAAGAGACTAAAGCTTATATAATAAGTAAAAAAGTATATATAAAGTAATAATACTATTTTTTATTATAATTTATAAAATTTAGTTAATTTATAGCTATTATAGCTATCTAGAATTAAAAAGTAATAAATACCCTTTATATAAGACTTTATATACTAGTTAAAATAATTTAACTAGTTTAAGCTAATCTTATTTATTATCTATTTATTTTTAATTAAGTAGATATACTATATAGTAAAAAATTAGCTATTTTAATACTAAAAGAAGAGGTAATATTTACCTTTTATAATAATATATAAAGGTATTATCTAGCTATTTATATATATACTCTAAATAATAAAAACCGATTTATAATCACTAGGCTGCTTTATATAAGGCCTTCCCTTATAGTTAGATATTATAATAACCTTTATATATAATAGTATTTCTATTAAGAACCTAGTCTTATTAAAATTATAGATATTATTATTAAGTATTTTATACTTTATAATTATATTTTATATAAGTGTAAACTAGCCTTATATAATTATAAGATTTTTAGCTTAAGCCTTTTAATAGTTAATTTAATATTATAATTATATTTTTAATTAGGAGATATATTATATAAAGTTCTCTACCTATTAGGGTCCTATATATATTCTATAATATACATTTAGAAGTTAGTTAGCTATTTCCTATACCTCTTCTTAATATAAAGGGAACCCTTAATTAATTAGGTTAATAACTTATTTAAGAATTACCCCCTTTTTAATTATAGTTATCTTTATTAAATTTAGTCGTCTTTTAGGTTATGTAATACGTCTAGCGCATCGGTTTTAGATTATCGTTTAAAGGACCTTAAAGATTTAGGCTGCTTTTTATATAGATATCTTTAGGTCTTTTTTAATAGCCTAGATAGTAAAGATAATACGACTTTTAATTAAGGATAATAGTATGTTTATATATAGAGGAAAGTTAGTATAAAAGTTAAAGAGGTAGAAAGTTAGAAAAGCGGCCTACTTACTATATTAGTCTACTTACTATATAAGTATATTAAAGCTTTTTATATTAATTAAAAGTTAAAATAACTTTATATATAATAATAATTATATTAAAAAGCTAGTTTCTTTAAAATTATAAATATTATAATTTTATACTTTAGTATTTATATTTTATATAAGTATAAACTAGCTAAAAGTAATTATAAAATCTTTAGCTAATACTATTTAATAATTAACTTAATATTAGGATTAGATATTAAGGTTTATTTAGTATTATTTAAAGTTCTTAACTTATTATACTTTAATAATATTATATTATATATATTAGAAAAGTAATTAGCTATTAAATAATAGTAGGTAACTAGAGTAATAAGTAAACATACTGTAAATATAAAGATAGGTCTCTAATATTACTAAAGCTAAAAGCTGCTCCCCCTAAGTTTGTCCTCCTACTTCCTTAGTCCTATATATACTTACTTTACCTATATATAAACCTAGTTATATAACTTACTGCGCTTTATATACGCTTAGTTACTACGCCCTTATATAGATATAAGGTTACGTGATATATAGCCCTACTTTTTTAATCTGTCTAACTCCCTTTAATATAGCGCTTCTTCTTCTTTAGGCTTCTAACCTAAAAGCTATTTATATAGTTAGTAGTATTATTAGTTTCTCTACTTTATTACTATACGTTTTCTTCTTAATAGCTGCTTACTTTATAATATTATACTAAAGGGATAGGTATAAGGGTTCCTTTTAGTTTCTTTTATCTACCTATATAGGCCGTTTTTTCCTCTTTAAATTAGGGCTATTTCTTCCCTTTATATTAGGCTTCTTTTAGCTATATAATAACTTCTTATAGTTATTTTTTTTCTCTTTTTTTTCTTTTTTTTTACTCTAAATAAACCTATATAGTATCCCTTCCTTTTATTTACTATACTGTTACTATACGTTATTATAGTACTAACTAGTTATTATTATTACTAGATAGAAGTATATTTTATACTTCTGCTTACCTTATTTTTATATAAGCGCTATATATCTAAAGCGCTCCCTACACTTATTATATACTTATATACTAATACTATTATAGATTTTTTAAAAGCTTATTTACTATTTTACCCTACCTACTAATTATAGTATGTTTACTACCTCTACTTACTTACTACTTAGTTACTAATATTTATTTAATAAATAGATTCTAATAAGTATACTAAGCCTAAGGCTAGTAGCTTCTCTAGTATTAGTATATATTTTATACTACTTAGTTACTACTCTAGCTAATTACTAACTTATATAAAAAAAAAAGATAAAAGCGCTAGCTAAAAGCGCTATAAGTATAGATAAGTCTATAATATACTTTATATACTTTATATATACTGTCTCTATTTAGATAAATTAGTAGAGTGCTACTTTAATTAAAATAATATATCTCTTTATTATTACTACTTATTCCTTACTTATTTTATCTTTTATATTAAAGTATATACTATATATACTATACTAATAATAGCTACTTATATTTAGGCCTTACATATTTATTTTTTATATATTTTATATATTACTTACTTTTTACTTACTTACTTTTAGATCTCTACTTTAATACTTTTATAATACTATACCCTTAATTAAGCTATACTTATATAGTAAGTGGCCCTTAAAGACGCTAATAATATGCTTACAGTAAGTTTTCTTATATTACTTCTTTAAGTTATATTTACTAACCTTTTTTACCTTTATACTGCCTTCTATTAGGTAGGTAATAATATAGTATATATACTTACTATACTGTATACTGCTGGCGCTGGCGCTTCTGCTGCGCCGCTTGCTTCTGCTGTAATCGCCCTGCCTGTTACACCCCCTGTGCCCCCTACACCCCCTGCTATACCCCCTATTACCCCTGCTATGCCTGTAGGCGGCCTTATGCCTGGTGCCGGTACTGTCGCTATAGCTATACTATAGTTTACTTCTAAGTAAGCTAAATATATTACCTACTTAATTAAGATTATAGCTTCCTTAATAGCTTATATATATACTTTTTTATTACTGCTTACACTTTACTAATTAAAAGCTAACTTATAGATAATACTATATTATTTTTTAAAAAAAGGTCTAGGTATATACTAATAAAGCTATAATTATATTATATTTTTATAAAGGCTATAAGTAGGTAAAAAAGTAGGGCAAGCAGGATATAGAGCTACTTAAGGGTAGTAAGGATACTATCCCTAGCGCTAAAGATACTAGCCTTAGCGCTAAGTAAGCAGCTTTTATATTATACTTCTAGATAGTCTTTTAGCTTATTAGCTGCTTTTACTTATACCTAGTATACTGCTTATTTTTTCTTTTTTTTTAATCTTAAAAACTTTAGCCTAAAGGCCTTAGTCGCTTAGCCTATAGGCCCTTAGTATTACTATTTTATTACTTTTTTATATTTTATACTTTTTAATAAGTAACCTTATTTTAATATATTACTATAGCTTTTAAGTGTTTTTTTTACTATTATTTTTTTTAAGAGATAAAATATTACTTATTTTACTTTAGTCTTTTATAGTTAAGGATTTTTTTTACTTTATATAACTATTTAGTGTTTATCTTATATAGTAGTAACTATTTAGGCTTTTTACTATTCTTACTTCTAAAAGGCTTTAATAGTAAGATTAGGAAAATATTATAAATATAATAGTAAATAGAAATACTAAGTTAATAGGCCAGGCTATATATACTTATAATATTAAGTATATAAAAAGGTTTTAGCTACTTATCTATAAGTTTCCTATTTAGGTGCTTCTACTTTATATTCTTATTAGATAATAATACTTATTTACTAATATTAAACCTTTTTAATATCTTTTTTTTATTATAAGCTTATATCTACTATATATTTACTTTACTTAGTAAAAGCTTTAGATCTACTTTTTTAATATAAAGTCGCTAGACCTTTTTTTTAGCTAATATATTAACAGTTAGCACTAAGCCTACTATTAGTATATCTATAGGTAGAGGTAGGTTTTAGCCTATTAGTACTTTATTTAGTAATATACTAATAGATAAATAGTATATATTATTATATATAAATTAGACTAAATAGAGTTACTATACCTAATCTGCTTAGTCTTTAGTATAAAAGTAGTAAAAGTAGTACTTAAGGTTTTAGTTTTACCTCTTAGTCTGCTTATCTATCTATAGGTAGAAAGCAGTGTTTAGATAGCGTTTTACCTTTAGGAGGTAGTAAAGGTATACTTAAAACTTAATTATAAATAGTATATCCCTATTAGAAATAATCCCCTTAAGTATTCTAAAGGTTATAAACACCCTTATAAATAGTAGATTAGCTAGGCTGCTTACAGTAAGACGTAAGTTTATAGTAATATAAATACTATATTTAGTATATTATTTACTATACTAAAAATAACGTTATATAGTTTCTTTTTAAATAGTAATATTAATAATAAAAGTCTTATAATAAAGTCTATTAATATTTTAGTATATAGACGTTTTAATACTAGTGGTAAAGTAAGGTAGCTATAAAGGTAATAGTAGTATAGTTTTATTTTCTAGTATACTATATATATATTAATATATTCCTTAATATCTTTTTATTACTTATCCTAATAGTAGCTTTTTTATAATAGCTTTATTATTTAGCTAACGCCTAGATATCTTATATACTTTATATTATAATAATTCTCTAGTATTTTCTTTTTTATACCTTTTTCCTATAGTATATAGACTTATACTCTTTTATAAAAGAGACCTCTTATATTAATACGCTAGGCTTTTTTACTACTTTATATTAAAGTTATAATAATATAATAATTATTAGCTTTACTTTACTATTTACTATTTTAAAATTATATTAAATATTATTCTTTTATAAGATATATAATTTATAACTTATAGCTTTAGTAATAGGCTTAAGTAGTTAGCCCTTTACTTTATTACCTTTCTAGTATAGCTTCTGCTTTACCCCCTAGTTAGTCCCTTCTTTTTAGTCAGGCTAAGGTTAGGTACCTACCTTTTTTCTCTAGCCTTTTTCTCTTATACCCCCCTTATATTACCTTTATATAATTATTATAATATAGAGAGGCTCTTAATCTTACACTACCTTCTATAGCTACACTAATATAGCCTTTATATTATTTTCTAATAGCTATTTTTCTATATCTATAGTATAGTCTAGTCTTTTTAATAACCTATCTATAAGGTTTTACTTCCTTAGCTTAAACTTAATCTTAATATTATATACTACTAGGTTATTAAGCTAGTATAGCTATCTTAAGTTAAGGTACTGCTTTATATCTAGAAATTAAAGTTTAAAATAATCTATCTAAATAGTAACTATCTTTCTACTATAGCTAATATATTAGTATTACCTCTTTAAGCTATTAATAATTACTAGTAGCTTTATATTACTAGTATTATAGTATATTTTAGCTTTTTATAGTTTTCTTAATTAAAAAGTAACTAGGTACTATTTTCTTTTATACTGTTAGACTAGTTTAGCCTTAATAATAAATTTTAAAGTGTTTATATAAATTATAGTAGGTAGGTTAAAGTTAAAATATTATAGTACTAAAGCTTTAGTAAAGGCTATAATAAGCTACTTAAATACTACTTTAGCTAGGGAATCTAGCTTTAGCTTACTTTTCTAGTTACCTTTAAGCTTATTAGTTAAGGGGGTTATAATCTTTAAATAGTTTTAAATAAATTATTAGTAGAATCTTATAAACCTTAGAAACATCTAAATATCTTTTATACTGCTTAAAAATAACTACTATATAACTGCTTTAATATAACTTTACTTTATAGAAATACTTTCTATTAATACTATAAAGCCTAAAAAACTAATTATTATTTTATAAAATTTATATTTTTTTAGGTTAAGATAGAGCCCCTACTGTTTTAGCCTTATAAAGACGCTATATATATAGTTTTTATACTTTTTAAAGTTACTACTATAGATTATAATATTATCTAGATATATAATATATATTACGTCTACTAGCCTTACTAGTACTTTATTAATATATAATTAGAATATTATTAGTATATTAACTAGCCTAAAAGGTATAATATAATACTTAAATTAGCTGTATTAGGTATAAAAGGCTGTCTTTTACTTATTACCTATATATATATATATATCTAATAGTATATATTTTTAATATTAAGCTTAATATATATCTTAACACTAGATAGTTAGTTAAGGATTTTACCTATTAGTAGTAGTAGTATATAGTCTTTTTTTATTACCTTATTAAGTGTATAGTAGTTAATATAAAGTTATAGCTTACCTCTTTTTTTAAATATAAAAAGGATTAGTATACCTTTTAGACTTATTAATAGGTAAATCTAGCCCTAAGCTTCTGCTTACTAAAGGTATTTATATAAGATCTTAAGTTCTTATTCTAATAACGTATAAATAGGTCTCTATAATACCTTAACACCTTCTTTAAGGGTAATATAATACTTATATACTAAGTGCTTAAGTAGGCTAAACGCTTTTTCCTTAGAGAAAAGCTTTTAGAAATCTAAATACTTAGTAATCTACTTATACTATTTAGGTTTACTACTTTTTATCTTTATAGGCGCTATAAGGGTAATATATAGTATAAGTATAGTCACTAAGACCTATAGCGTATAGAACTTTTTTTTTTTTATAAGGCTGACTTTTTAGCTGTAATAAAGGTATTACTACTGTTTTATCTTTTAATTTACTACTAGGTTTACTTTTTCTAACTAGTTAATACTAAAAATAAGTGTTATCTGCTAGAGATCTACTATAATAAAGCGTTATAGCTAGTGTTTTACTACTTTTATACTGTCTATAGCTTTAATATAAAGGTAATATAATCTTACTATTAGTATTAGTTTATTATTTATATCTACTAAAGGGGTAGATAAGTAGATTTAGAGAGGTTACTTACTAGTAAATATATTTAGGCTTACTATATTTACTTTTAATCTTAAGTTAATAAGCGTTTTTATTAATACCTATATAGTACTTTTTTATATTATAAGCAGGATCTTAATATAGTGCCTTTATTATTATCCTCTCCTTATAGCTACCACTAGGATATTATTTATATTATTTATTTTCTTATAGTAATTACGCTATATATATCCTTTTTTTCTATATCGCTAATAGGTTACTTTAGGGTATTTATTTATCTAATAGCCTTTTACTTTATAGGTATAGTATATACCCTATAGCCTCTCTACTTAGGGGTAGCTTTTTATAAGATATTTAATCTTATAATAATTATAGTATTCCCTATTAGTTATCTACTTAGTTACATCTTTTAAGCTTAATATAGTAGTATAGTTAAAATTTTTAAACTGCTTATATAACGCTTATATTAGTTAGGGGTTATACTGGTTATACTATAGGCAGTATTATAGCTTATAGGCTTACTTTATATACCTTACTAATAATACTAATTCTATATATATCTTTAAAAGTATTAGCTATAAACTAATAGCTTATTAGATACTTAGTTATAGCTTTATTAAAAAAAAAGGAAATATATTATTCTTTTAAAATAATATAAAAAAGCTTTATTTTAAATACTTTATATTTTATAAGGAATCTATTAAGACTCTAGTTTACTTTTTAGTAAAGGTAATCTAGCTATAAGGTTACTACTACTATATAGCTTTTTAAGTCTAAAATCTAATTATAAAGAAACTCTTTAAAGGCCTCTTATATCTTAATTATTTATTTTATTAGGTTTTAACCTTTTTCTATTAAGTACCTTATTTATACCCCTTTTATATAGCCTTAAAGACAGCTTATTATAAACGCTATTTTATTATAATTACTATAAATCTATTTTAACTATAGTATAAAATATATTTAATAGTTAAATAGAAAAATCTAGAGTTCCCTATATAATTTTTTATTATATAATAGTGTAAAAAGAGATAAAAGTTAATATAGATATAAACTATTATCTAATTTAGTACTTAGTAAGGTTACTAAGCTGTCTTAAGCTTTACTTTAGTCTCTTAAAGGCCTGCTACCTATATTTATAGTAGTATAAGTTACTCCTTAATTTAGAGTATAGCTACTGCTTTAAAGCTATAAAAGCTTTTTATATTAGTAATAAATTTAAGACTCCCTATAAGTAACCTTAAGCTTCTCCTCTAATTATTACTTTTATTTTCTTAATATTTTAATCTTATAAGATAAGCTTTAGCTCTTTAGAGTGCTTATATATATAAGTAAGAAAGATAGAAAGCAGTTAGGTTAATTATTTACAGCTTAGGCGTTACTCTAGTTATATTTAGATATAATAACTTTTCTAATAATATAGTAGGTATTTATAGATATATTACTTACTAGTTTAGTCGTCTAGTAAAGCTTTTAGTCTATTAAATAATAGTAGGTAACTAGAGTGATAAGTAAATATGCTATAAATATAAAGATAAGTCTTTAATATTACTAAAGCTAAAAGCTGCTTCCCCTAAGTTTTTCCTCCTACTTCTTTAGTCCTATATGCACTTGCTTTGCCTGTGTGTAAACCTAGTTATATAACTTGCTGCGCTTTGTGTGCGCTTAGTCGCTGCGCCCTTGCGCAGACATAAGGTCACGTGATATACGGCCCCACTCTTCTGATCTGTCTGACTACCTCTAATATTAGCTATATCTT
Organism: Colletotrichum somersetense; assembly: GCA_030867255.1. Lineage (NCBI taxonomy): Eukaryota > Fungi > Ascomycota > Sordariomycetes > Glomerellales > Glomerellaceae > Colletotrichum > Colletotrichum somersetense. Next base: position 9,556 of record MU843605.1, read on the forward strand.
ATATACCTTTTATTTATAATAGAAACTTTTTATTAATTTAGTTAGTAGCTTTTTATAAATAATCTTTTTTTCTATAGGTATTATTTTTTAGTAAATAGCAGTAGTCTTTTATATAGATAGTTATAAGGTTTTTAAATAACTAGTAATATAAATATAATATAGCTTTTTTTTTTAAAAGAGTTTATTATTATATATAAAGAAAAGCTAACGTATAAAGAAAGTATATAAAAGAAAGAAAAAGTAGCCTACTTATTATATTAGTCTATATAGTAAATATATACGTTAAAAATTATATATATATTATAAAAAATAACTATTTTTCTAACTTTTAAAGTAGTATTTTTAAGTTTAATAAATAAAATAAATATATAAGTAGGTTTTTAAAATACTAGCTTTATACTTTTTAACCTTAAAACTTTTACTTTTTACTTAAGTTAATTAAAAATTATATAAAATAATATAAAGATTAATATTATAGTTAGTAATCTAACACTAAGGTGTTTACTAATAGTATAGCTAAAGTTAATACTTATTAATAGTTCGGAATAGCTTACTAGTCTATAAATTATTTACTAATTAGTTAGGTAGTTAATAAGTATAAAAGAAGCTTATATAGCTTCTGATTAATAAATTACTTAGGTAAGTATTAAAAAGTTTTTAGGAAATATATTACAAGTTAATTATCAAAAAGCTATAAAAGTTTATTTTTAAGTGCGTCTAAATCTATCCTATATAAGTCTTATTTTTTACTATTACCTAAGAGTAGTAAGTAGTTACTACCTTTATATAGTTAAGGTAAGCGTTTAGTAGATAGTAGTAAGCGCTTACTTTTATAATTACGAGTAATCACCTTATCGTGTAATTACTCATTTATCTTTACGTAACTTACACTATAGTTCTTCTACATCTAAGGAGTTATCCGTCTGACCCGTCGCCTGTGTATAAATGCTATGCCGCCTGCTGGTCGTACTTGTCTGGTGGGGCAGCTTCGCCTGTCACTTGTTGGGTTATAACAGTTGACTTACCAACACAAAAGTAAGTTTTTCTATGCGAGAAACACAGCGTTGGGGAGCGACGAGCTGCTGAGGGAAGTGCTGCCAGCTTGTCCCTGGACAAGTGTGTCTTCGTAATGAAATTTATGACGGGAATGGATTCAATGTTCTTCAAACCAAGTTGTTCATTGATCTATTCTGCTGCCAGCGTCAATCGAATCCAAATGCGATGTTCTGTCAGCGTACTCTGGAGTGACTTCCGTCAGCCCCAATCAACAGATCGCAATCTGCCGAGGTGCCATCTGCGAAGAAGACGCGGACTCTTTCCCTTCCGTCGTCTGAGATAATCTCATAGGCCCAAAAGGTTTTGCCAAAGTGCACGATACCATTCTTGAGTGGGGTTTACATGATAGTGTTACGCAAAATCATCCTGTCCATGGGAGAGGATCCGTGATACTGCTCGCTGAACCTTCCCATGTTCAGGAGTGGCTTCAATTTGTGGTCGTCCCAGATGGGTGTGGCTTTCTCGTTCAATTCGAAATGCCCTAGCCTCGCTTTTATCTCCTCGTTTTGTTCTGCACTGAGACTGAGATGGAAGGCCTCCAGACAGGGTTGTGCGACACGAATCTGGTAGCCGTCTCTTTTCACATCAGCCGCTAGCTTCTCGTACAGATCAACCTTGACATCTGCTGCCAGAAGCCCACTCGCAAGCAAAGGTCCCGCCAGACTACTTCCGACAATAATGACATTGAGTTGTGGCATCTTGAGGTTGTACGATTTGAGATGAAGGTAGAGATAGTTTGACAGCAAATAATAAGAGGCACTTTCAGTTTTGGTGTTGCATTGTCAGACAACGAATCGGCAAACCCAGAAACAGCAAACACTAAATAATTTGATACTCTATTTGCCCAATTGCCATCTTGTCAACAACAGAGCGGAACACATCGGCAACATCGGAAGTGGGAACAAACTCAGGGGTCAGATGCCGTGCTTTCTACCTCATACCCAACGCCACTCGGAGGCACCCCACAGCCGATGGCTTACCTGGAGCATGGGATACTGTGGATACCGTGAGTCGAGACCCTGGCGGTCTCGACATACGAAGTACGAGGACATGTTGAAGCGTGGGCAGTAAGTGGGCTAATTGACACCGCTACTTGTACAGTCTGTGGCGATGATGGTGTTAAAACCCCAAACATCCGTGCGCAGATACTCCTCACAAGTATTGTGCCGGAATGCCACCCATCGACGGACAAACAGGGAGATGCGACTGGCCCGAGCCCCCGTGACGGCTTTCGGCCGACTTCCGATATCCGACGACACTACGGCCGCGGTGATGGTTTTACCTCCTTCTTCTCCAGTCAACCCACGAATACAGCTATTGTTGACTCATCTGATCGGATGCTCATGTAATACCAACAGATTACTCAACAACACGTAAAGCAAAAGATACAGTAGAAATATAATAACAATCCTATGCTTAGGAGCACGTATATGTATATAAATCTTTACAAGATCGAATAGCATCCTGGTTGAGATGTAAGCTAAAAGTCTATCACTGTATAGGATTGCGTTAGTAGTGTTATTACATTAGCATTTCTTAACTACCTAATCAGTGGGCCAAGGTCTGAAACTCAATAATACTACCAACACATCACTGCTGACACAATCCTACATATATCTGGTAGGATTATGGAGTAAACCTCAATTACTACAAAAGAAAAGAGACTGGCTTTCTCTCATAAAGTTCTTTCATAGCCAGAAATATAGATCGAGATATCTTTACACAATTTAGTTAATATTTAGTTGAGGTATTTCTCAATAAGTACTTTTATGGCCTAGCCCTCACCCTCGCCTCACCCAGGGTATCGTGGAAGGCAATCAGGAGCGGCGAGACTCGCCCAGGGCACCCTGATAGCTAGAGGGTGGCCATTTAAAGAAGCTCCAAACTCAGATTCCACGGAATAGCATCAGGGCTGTCGCATAATTGAAAGCGCGGCTTGCCCCTGATAGTGACATCCAGTCAACAGATATCGGCAACAACCATGCCTTGGAGTTCCTTGAAGAAAGGGTTCAGTCCAGTTTATTTGGTTAGATCAAAATCAAACAGATTGTCACAGAGTCACTTTGCGGCTAGAAATTGACGAAGAAATTTCTTGAATTGCTATGTGTGAGATTAAGTGGTCTGACCCATAGATATACGCCTCTGGGCGGTGGGGCAGACCAAAGTGGCCGGGACAATAGTTGTGACACAGATTCGATGGAAGTCTACTTACGTCAAGTCTCCCATCATAAGATCCTGCGCTAAGTTGCCGAATGCAAACATGGCATCCTCGTCCAGCCTCACCGTCCCGGTTTTCCGCAAACAGGCCCGAATTTCCAGCTATTCCATCACTTTCAGCAAGCTGTACCCAATCCGAGTTTGATGAAAAGTCTGCGAAGCAACCATTGCAAATAGAACAAATGACATTATGTAATCAGGCAGACAAAGATGATTAGCCTGCGTGACGCTAATGAGAAGAAAAATGCAGCGGTGAATACAATCAGACATAGCGGTAATTAAAAATTTCACCATAAATCTTGACGGATTGGGATGATATAGGCTCTGGAAGACTTCTCACGGCTTGTAAACCGCTATAAACCTGACCTCAGTGTGACTGATAGGGTGGCATGTGACAAGAACTGCCTTTAATCTCTTAGCTATTTACGGAATATACGAGCTAATCCACAATCTCCATTGGTCAGTTCGCGCTTTCATTGATCCGGCGGACTGTAGGATCTCAAAATTGTAATTCTGGCGTTGAACCACGGTTGCCTTCCAGAGTTTGGCATGTCTCATGCTGCTGGAAATATATGACAGATCTCAGGGACTGTTGGATTTAAGCATTAGCAGATCCCAGATTGCGTTTTACTAAGTCATCGCGGTCACATTCATAATGGATCGGACATTAAATATGTATTTAATATGCATCATCTATGTATCTGAGAAATCTAATAGTCAGGGTTATTAACCCTATTAAATACTCAATCACCACGAGGTGTACGAGTATTGTAGTATTTGTTATTGATCTAGAACCGAAGTAGAGGTCCGGCATACCTGACCTGGTGTGGCAGAATCACAGTATATACAAATTTACAAAGAGAAACTTATAACCCGTGCTTTATACTAAAATCTAAGACGACTATGACTTGTAGTTTCTCTACTCTATTACATATCTTGTCGTTTACCAAGATGACGTGAAAGGTTTGAGTGATAATACCTGCCAAAAGAAGTTAAAACCCGATGTAGGTTCATACATTCGTATGGATAATTATTGGCCGTAAAGACAAACAAATGAATTGTTTGTAAAACGGTAGTTAGAAGTCCTACTATCAATATAGACACCAATATTACGTTACAAAGAACCCACATAACCGATTCAAGAATCAAGTACTTCATCCTACGATCCTAAGCCCAGGGAAATGACGAAAGCGTATGTTGAATTACTACGCCTTGTGGAAAACTTATACTGTACAGGGAGGGCATACTAGGCCACCTCAGCAGCAGTGTGATAGTGGCTCCTAACGTGACACGGGTTGCGTTAATGAAACTCAAGGACATAGCCTTCGAATCCTGTCCCGATTCTGCGACACAATAGCCTCAAACATGGCTCTTCTCCAGACAATCGCCATGCGGTGAAAAAACTTTGACCTGCTTGATTGCCTTTCGCAAGCCAGCACCATGGAAAAAAGCAATGCGGGGTCTTTGTGCTGCAGGCCACAACTCAGCTGCAATCGAGTTAGATAGAAATGCGGCTTTGACAGGGTTTCAGCCTTGATGCAAAGCAAGCAAGCAAGCCGCAAAGTCTGGCTGGATGTTCGCGATTGACATGCAGCGTATCGGAGCAAATGGACGAATAGGATCAACAAAGAAAACATTAAACCTGCCGTGTTTCCCGGTTCGTTCGGTCGGCGGTTGGGCGGCAGTCTTCCCCACACAGATCTCCACTCCAGGCCGAGCGGGGTCCCAGCCTATCGGGCTCGGGCCGCTCGCCCCGCCCGGCCCGACAACATCTTGAGACACCGTCCATTTTCCGCATCACCTAAAGGGGCTATGGGCTTGGGCATTGCTGTGGACTGTGCGACAAACCATGCAATCCTTTGACGGGCGTTTGTTCGATGCTTTGGCATGTCTACATATCCGCTTACTGCCCAGTACTGACTATGCTCGTGCAGGGTCGATCTGGTTGCCGTGCGCAGGGTACATGTAGGATTCTGAGAACCAAGCAACAACCCGTCGAGAATTGAACATGTGATCCATCGATTGGTTCTACTCGAGTTGAAGGGACTCTAAATTATATCCACTAATTAGTAACAATAGCTGAATACTAAGAAGTCAGGGAGAAATACTACCGTCATCATCTTTTACTTAGATCTCAACCCCTCACACCGCCTTCTTAACTAGAAGCGGCGCGTACGTCAAAGTCAGGAGAGCAGGAGGACGCTCCATAGAGCCACAAGGGCTTAGACTTCAACCCCGCGTGCCTCGCAGGCGCCCCGCAACCTTCACCACAACTTTGAACTCCTCGTTGTAGGCATGTACTTCAGAAACGGGAAGTGTCGTATGTGTTTGAGATAGTTACGCTTACCGTCGGGTGTTTGAAAAATACATAAAGAGTAATCGTGCCTGCATGTAGCTCGGGACCGCCGATTTGACGCTGCCTCTCCGAAAGAAAAATGCGGGACATTGGAGCAAAAAACCAATGGATTTGGAGAATTAATGCAAGATTGAGGGGTCTGGAAAGCTAATAGTCATCAACGGTTTTCTTCTGAAGTGTGCGGTGGTCCATGGGGAGGGGGTAGAGCAGGACACCACAGCACAGGCCAGCCTTGCCACGTGGGTTTGAAGTTTGATTCCTGTTGTCAGCATTTATTGGCATACACCGCCTTGTCATAGATCTGACCATTGCTCGACCTTTCAGGTCTAGCTCGGTTGTCACCTCAAACCGGGAAACTTCCCCAGCTTCCCCCGATGTTGCCGCCGCCGAGAGATCCCTGCATCAGATAAACCTTTACAGCTGCAGCCTTGACTTTGTTGGGACTGCATCTCAGCCTCACGAAAGCTCCACATACGCTCCGGTAACATCCTCTCGAGTATCTGTCCCAACGTATAACCCCTCACTGCGTCTTCAACGAGGACAATCTATCAAGGTTTCATCAAAACTCACCTGACGGCGATCAGCAGTGGTCGAGGCTATGCTGGAATGCCCACTCACAGACGCTGAGTATGAATTCTAGTGAGCCTTTTACTTCGTCCAGCGAAGTCTGCTTCAGCGTTTGAGGCTGGCTTATTCACATGTGAATGGGGTAATGTGGCACAATGATATTGTTGTCCAAGCTCATCGACACTCAGGCCCATATTCTGTGCGTGGCTAGAAGAGAAGCATACGACAATAGGACCATCACAGATCCCCTGCAAGGCGAAAGTAGAATCTTGGCAAGTCTGAAATTCGGTGTAATGTCATCTTACCGTACTAATGCTGTTGCTCCATTGCAGAATTTGCAAAACCTTCGCACCGATGCTACGACGCATGATACCCCAGAACTGTTTGAGCCAAGGTTACGTACTCATGATTCATCTTGTGACGCCGAACTCAGAGTATTAACCAAAGAAAGCTGTCTATAATCCTGGTTGGACACAAGTATAAAGTCTCAGTGAAGTTCCCCCCAAGTGGTCAAACAGAAATCAGAAAGCATCAAGTTCTCAATTCAAAGCCAACAGCCTTCATCATTTGCAACATATCACGCCATCCTTTCAACCTATTACAACATACTTTATCTCAATATAAAAATCAAAATGGGCGACATCCGCAGCTCCGAGAGAGACAGCAACGTCATTGCCCTGGTGGAGGCAATCCTTGGCCACAAGATCGAGAGCCAGCCCGGCTCCTCCACCCAGAGCACCATGGAGGACTACGAGGACCTTGTCGATATGAACAAGGACCACGACTTCAGCAAGGAGCCTCGTCCGGATTCTCCCCCACGCAACCCCTGTGTCGGTGCTGTCAACCCGTACGCTCTTGCTGAGGCCCTCATTGGCCGCAAGATTGACCGCCAGTCCATGGCTGCGGCCAAGATCCTCCAGAACGTCTTGCAGACGGACTACGATGAGCTCTTTGACATGCGCCACCACTCCGTTCTCTTCGCCGGTATGAAGCTGAACGAGAAAGAGCGCAGGGCTGAGATGTACGACGAGAAGGAGATGAAGATTCTCAATGAGCGGGATCTTATGACTCCTGACTTCTCGGGTGTCCGCAGGCTCGACGACCTCGAGAAGGTCGGCCTCAAGGACCTTAAGGATGCCAAGGTCAAGGTTGCCCGCATGCAGAATGGCAAGCTTCGCCTGGTTGTCCACGCCCATGAGCTTGGCAAGACCGTCTCCAACCGAGAGGTCACAATGTCCATCAACGAGCTCGTCACCCCCTTCAGGATGCAGAGGGGCCACTGGCAGCCACCCAATGCCTCTTGGCGCGACATGTACGACTACTTCTTCCAAACCGTCAACAAGCGCCTGATCTCCGACATTACCGAGTTCCGCATCGGTGATCGCCGCGAGACCAAGCGCCAGTTCGACGACCCCACCCAGGGCTGCACCAGCAACAGCTGGTTCGTCGCTGCTCTGTTCTCCGTTTTCTGGTCCGACCCCGGCGCCATCAACCGCGCCACTCGTGTCCACACCCACGGCAACGAGAAGAAGCGCTTCTTGTCCATTAAGTTCCACGATAAGGGCGGCAAGCAGAACAACAAGACCCAGACGATCGATGTCAACTACGAGATCCCCATCAACAACTCGGACAACGAGCCTCTCTACTGCCGCTCCAGCGACGGTGCCGACATCTGGCCCTCGCTCTACGAGAAGGCCTTTGCCAAGTGGATCACCAACTCCAACTCTGAGCAGCCCGACATCACCCAGACTCACTGTGGTGACCCCATCAAGGCCATGGCTCAGATCAACGGCCGCACTCCCCACTACTACAACTGCGACAACCACTCTGCCCAGACCCTCTTGGGCTTGGTCCGCACCAACAGCGTCAACAACAAGACCATCAACCCCATGACGGCCTACACTTACGCTACCGGCCGCGAGTTCCACGGCGCCAACATCGTTGCCAACCACGCCTACTCCGTTCTGGGCTACTGCGTCATTGGCGACAAGCAGTACATTGTCCTCCGCAACCCGTGGGGTGTCACCGAGCCCCAAGGCCTCACTAGCTACACCGGTCTCCTTGGCCGCCTTGATCCCGAGGTCTGGAACCCCGCTACCCTCCTGGACCACGGCGGTCTCTTTGCCCTGGAGGCCGAGTCCTTCAAGAAGTGCTTCGCCTGCGTCGGTGTCGCCAAGTAAATGTTGCGAAATAAGTGACCGGCCACTTATTTCGCAATGGGGACTCCAGGTGCTTGTTTGGGCAACTTTGATTTGGGAGTATGGTCTTGCTTGCTTGTCTCTCTGTTTTTGTGTGCCGTTTCTCAGGCTTGGTGTCTGCAGCCTGCCAAAAGTTATGTCGTGCTGCTGCTCGTCCCGCCTGTTGTTACTCGGGTTGCGTCCGAGCAGCTGGCGATGTGACGGAAAACAACAGATGAATCAGCGGACAGATTCAAAAGTTGGTGTACTTCGCTATAGGAAAAAAATACTATCTCAGTTGCCATAAATATGCAAGTGCCATTCTTGATTCAACAGTAGAATTCGACGTGAAGGCTCAACACCCACTAGGCTCACGTGTCGAACAATAGTGAGCGAGACTCTATGATCTTGGAGTGATCATATCAATACCCTCTCTGGACTCATACGTGACTGTGTACGACTTGAAGCGGACTTAAGCAGTCCACATATATTGCAATATCACCACAGTTGCGTATTCTGATCAAGGTAATCTCGCTCTGCACCTTTGCGCCACTATCTTCAGTAGTCTGCGATGCAATTTTCGTCAAGACTCTTCATGAGGATTGTCAATATATTGGTCAGGCAGCTCGGGCAACAGCCAAGTATCATTCGTATTTCTTGGCGGTGCGGGATTTGGCAACAATACGATGAGGCGTTACTCGAATACGACATTGGTAGACCAACCGCGCTGACATGCATGGAGTGATTTCTGCCTAAAACACCGCTACCAATCATCAAACAGTAAATGCATCCTCGCTTCCAGCTTAACCTGGGCGCGCATGACTCTTACGACGAATCCAGTATTCAATAAGAGGGAGGGACGAAATCGACTCGCAGCGGTGACAAGCAGCTTCTCTCGCACATTCGTCCACACCAGCAAGCTCAGCTTTACCATCCCAACAGCTAACTGCATGCACCCAGCTCATGATTCCTGAACCACGATGGCTAGAAAGGATATTGCACAAATTGTAAAAGATTTACATCGGAAAGACAGCAGGTGGGACACTATCAAAGACCGAAGCGCCGCCATATACTTGTTTGGCAAGACGCTCTGGCATGGAGATCTGTTTGAGTCAGCATGGAATGCTGTAGGGGGGGCCGCTGGACTTGCCCGCTTGATGGCCGAGTTCAGTACGTACGATGTCAGGTCAATGTGTCGACGTTTGGGGAACACGGCGTACGCGCAGGATGATTGCCCTGAAAGACGGGAATCAGTTGGCAAGCTCGTCAGGCTTCTTTACGACAACGACCAGAAAGATGATCGACCTTTAATGGAATTCTACCAGGAGATTGTGCCAGCTTGCAGCCTGGAGATGGTGCAAGAATGGGAACAAGAAAGAAAGGTCGAATGGAGCGAGCAGCAGCTTTACAGAATATGGCGCTGTCACCGCGACCGACACGAACAAGACTTTCTACGAGAGCTGTTATCTCCCGATACCAGCGAGCTGAAGTTCCAGACGCATAGGAGCCTCTTCGGCAAGAATTTGCAGTTCTGCGACACGGTTTTATCCATCATCATTACCAAAGAACACGTCCAAATCCCAAGCGACTTCACGACCAAATTTGTCATGCCGCTGCTCAGACGGTTGCTACGAGGGCGATATAATGTTCAGACCCGGGACTCTTTTTTGGATCTCACGATTCAGTGTTTCCAGAGGCACGAGGGGGTCCTGGCAAAGGACATACACTTTCAAGCCGGAGGGCTGCTTCAATACACCATCCAGCGCTGGATTGACACAAGTGACGACAGAAAGGAAGAAATGAATGCACGTGTGGCAAAGCTTTTAGCGCTTCTGCCTACCAAGGGGCATTCATTAGGTCTGGAGGACATCTATAACGGCATCAACGCACCCCGAAACTTAAGCCCCAAGGCGAAATACGATCTACTTCGGCTGTTCTTTCGTCATGTCAAAGGTTACAAGACGTCGCTGGAGGACGAATCGGCCCCAGGCCTCGTCAAGTTGAGAGATTTGGCTGCGAACAACAATACATGGCCGACGAAGCTCTTCTTCGCAATTGATATAGACAATGGAAGAAGCCTATTCGAGAGGCTTGCCACTGCTCATCCCAACGGCGATTTTCTCAAATTCGAGAACGATTCTCACAAAAAGACCGTAACAGAGCAAACTCGGGCCCCAGGCGATTCCATACAGGGCGATGTGGAAGTAGTGAGATGTCTTCTTAACCGAAGATCTGAGTCCGAAAGCCGAGACCAGGCCTGGCTTGATCGAGCTTATTCAATCGTCGAGGAGAGGAAGAAGAAAGCACAGCAATCGCATGACGCAAAGGACAGCGCATTCTGGGCCAAATCGGCCCTCAATCTATGTTTTGCTGCTGGGGACCTCAACATGGTGTCAGACACTGTATTATGGGCACGCCGTTTCAACAAAGACACCTTGACCACCAAAGAATTCTATGGTCACAAAACATGGTCGACGCAAGAAGCGCAAGATCTCCTGTGTGCCATACCAGAGGACGAGTCCCTGGCAGCCAAAGTAGCTACGTCGGAATCGATTGCCAGAGACATTAAGCTTGCAAACAGAATCATACTCGACCTCTTCGAGACCTTGGCAACGGTCGCCAAAGAGCCCGAATACAGCGACTCTCAATGGGCCGGTGTGTTGGAACTCCCACAGAACATCGCTCTTATGCGTTTTTCCAGGGAAATGTTCCTCGACAAGGTCATAGAATCTGCAGGTTCAGATGAGCTTTCCCTAAACAGCGCGGAGATCTTGTGGAAGCCAATTTTGGATGTCCTTCCCGAAGTGAGAGGACTTCGGTCGGGTTTACACGTCCTGGCACGAATTGAAATGTCAAAACCGTCGATCGTTGCAGATCTAGCCAAATTCCTCTTGTATAAAACGAAGCAACGCCTGGGAGAAGGAGGGATGAGTGGTGAGATGCGAAGTGCAGTTGGGGCTGTGGCCTGGTTCATTGCAAAGAGTGATCAACCAGCACTTGCGTGCCCTTTCATACGTACCCTGATCATGGAAGGAGCTGACATCAGCTATTGGAACCGAGAACTTATCGATGTCCACTTTCTCTCTTCGTTGCCTGCCATGGCGGCACGGAAGATCTTGCACACAATGGCTCATGCCATTAAGGAAAAGATGAGGGAGCAGAACTCGAGGCCATTCAATCAGGTCGGAGATAAGCCTGAACCTTTAGCGATCAATGTCACTACTATCAATCTGATGGCGCAGTTGCTACAGAACAACTTTTATATCGACGCCGTTTCGTCCGGCAATATTCTTACTGGACTACTCGCCGAGGCGCGACACATAGACGCCAAGACCGCTCTTGTCAACAATCTGATCAAGACACTGAAAATATGCAATCGCCCGGCAGAGGTGCGAATTCGTATACTCGACGCACTTGCGGTCTATGCCGTACCAACGGCTGCACAGCTCAGTGAAAGAAGGTCCCTTTCCAAAGCTGACTGGGCTGCCGCTGCTGAAGATCAAGGGACCCTCCCTGAAGTGGACGAGGAAGCACCGCTCATGGCTATCATGCTTAGCCAAGCCACGATAAAGAAGCTAAGCCCGGAAGACAAGTCGGAAATTTCCCAGTTTATTGCGACTGCTCTCGAAAAGTCTGCAGTTCACAATCGCCGTTGGATGGCACTCTTTCTCGCGAGGAACGGATTTGCCCTCGAAGACAACGAACAACTCCCCTTGTGGCCCGTGAGACCCGACACACTTGCATCATTCTTCAAGGACTGGATCAGCTACATTCCGGTGCCACTGTTTCAGGTTCATTGTTCAGTAATCTTGACACGAATCGACCCAACCCCGGAGATATTACGCATTACAGAAGCAGTCAGGTCAAACCAGGAACTGGTCAGCTCCAACGCGGGAAAACACTGGATTGCTCAATTTGATGGCTTTGAAACATCGAAACTCCCGCTTTACGTCTCGCAAGCATCAGACATGTTAATTGACAACACGATAGACACTATGTCCAATTCAGAGGGCACCAATGGGGTCACCTTGCGAATGGTTCAGGACCTCTTGCTCTCGGTCGCGGAAAAGTTCATCCGAAAGGGTGACAACCGCTTTCTCTATTCTCTGGTGTCTCATATATGCCATAGACGGTCTGAAAGCCTTCATCATTGGCTTCGTTGGCGATCCAACTGCATCCCACTTCTGAAAGAAATCGTTGCAATGGTTGAAAATATTCGCGAGAGTAAAAACACTCAAAATCAGAGCTTGGGCACTGAACAGCGCACTGCACAGCTGCAGGTCTTCCCCAACATATTCAAGATCAAGATCATGACACTCCCTATTCCTTATACCAGCGGTCCATTCAGGGATAATCCCTCGCCAGAACAAGTAGACGCTTTTATTGCAGAGCTATCAGGACTTGTTGATGAACTGTCCAGCTGCCGCAAACCATATTACGGAGGCTTTGCGCTGTTCAAAGAAGAACTTCTGAAGGCACTTAGGAACGACGATTACTTACATTATGCTTGGAAACTGGATAGTCTGTGCGACGCTGTACATATCCATGAGCTAGCTTTGGCTGACTACTTACGAATGGAGCTCGTCGGGGAGCTCTTGCTCTATTCAGACACTCTTTATGGGCCAAAGAACAAGGATCATCTACGTAAGGTGAAAGAGATGTTCTACACCTGGAAGGAAAGCAAGGCAGAGGATGTGAGATCGATGGCTTCTATCATCGAGGGTAAGCTACAAGGGCGCGGAAGACAGAACCCACTCAATATCGATTAGGAAATGCCCATTGCCAGACAACGGCACCGAACTCATGTGTAACTACACATGAATTTTGCTTATGAAGTGCCAGTTACTTTTCATCTATCTCGGTATCTCTTTGAGGCAAATTTAGGAAGATATTATAATTCACTTTCCATCGATGATCGTCAAGATGGAAAATCAGAGTGATGTTTTTCGAGTGTCCCCAGTCCTCTTCTTTAATGCAATTCTATGAAGTCATAAATCTTGAGCACAATTTCAAAATACTGGATCATAATAAAATTGCTTTATTGGTGAGAAAATTGTCTATTTTAGTTCTAGATTAGTCGCCCTGGCGTGTTGCAAATGCTCTATTATGAGACAATGTCATCTCTAAGCTCAGCCACACTGAGCTAGTGCTTGCTCTCGCTTCCGGACGGACTGCAGATCTTGTGTCTCAAAAGGAGTACACAAGAAGCCCCAAAGCCGGCACGAACCGATCAGATATATTTGTTTCAGTTATACAGCAAATCAGCTCATCAAGTGGTTTCTTTGCTGGTCCATATCATAGGCGCTATTACTGACGGTGGACAAAGACAGGGTGTGAAAGTAATGATATAATGAGAAAAGCCACATTTTTGTGTATCGTCATAGCAGCAGCTAGTGTCATTATTGAAATACTGCTACTATATCATAGTATGTGAACCATTCACAGTGCGTAGATCTAAGGAGAGCAAATGATCAAGATTCGGTGAGAAGATCAAAGCTCTCAAGGGCGGTTCAGCATCTGCTCCCTGCGCCTAACTTTAAGAACAGCTTTTAAACTTTTGTTGTTTCATCAGATCAAACTTACATACGCCGCCAAAAAAGTCAACGTCCGCGCGCGGCCGTGTTCAGAGTCCACGTGACTAAAAGCCCGGCCATTCCTTTCCTCCGCAACTCAGAGCAGAAACTGTAGATTGACCACAGCTCATCGTGAGACTCAACTGCTCAAACTTGTGCGCATTCATACAGCGGCTTGAATGTAATACTTTTAACTTCTTATTTTGATACATCTTTTATACTTACCACCTTTACACATCATAACAATGAACAACACTGGTAACCACACATGGTACAACGTCATCGCTGAGTTGAGACTCCGAAGCAATGTTAGCGCAGCTGACACCCTGCTTCCTAATTCATTGACGGCAAAAGGTTGGCTAGCTTGCATAGTCCTATCTCTACTCAATAGCCTTCTCGACAAATTATTGCGACATTACCAGAAGGACCCCGATCGTCGTGCCCGGTATGTTAGGCGTCAACGTCGCTTAGGGGTCTGGGAGGAGAGACAGCACAGTGGTCTCGAAAAGCTTCACGAATTTCTTTCGGAGATGGAGATTCCAGAAGTGGACTTGAATACGGTAGATATGCATGAGTGGCTTGACTATGCGTTCTATCGGTCATGAAAAAGGTCGTTAGAAATCATCAAGTGCTGGCCGCTCACTCCAAGCACAAACACAAGCAATTCCCATTAAATTGAATTTATTCCACTAGTAAGTAGCGGGTTGGTTTTTGGTCAAGTATTAGCTCACATAAAGACTAGTGTATGCCAAATGCGCATTATCAACGTGTTGAGATGGTCTATATACGGTCTCACCCATAAAGAATGACACCATCCACAATAACTAGCCAGAGTCCGATCTTGAATATCAGCAATTATGTCGTTTGAAATAGAAGTTCAACACGGCGTCCGACAATCAGGTTAAGATCAAGATACAAGAAAACCAACTCATCAAATGTACATAAGCAGAAGTCTACTCGTAATTTCTACCGAATAGTGCTCTATTCTGTGGCGAAGTTGAATTTCGGGCCGCGGGGGAGAAATGGCGCCACACAAACTTAGCATCGTCCAGCAACTTGAACAACCAGCGACGCGATTACACGAAGAATCCACCACATATCATAGGAATCCGGCATCTTGCAATTAGTTCTGCTTTGCGGCTGTCAACAGTCTTGTGATCACCTCTCAATATGTGCAACGCGCGTTCTAGTTGGGGCCAGAGACTTCACAAAAGATTCCTAGTATCTCCCGTCTTCGTACAGGCATGTTTCCTTACCATTTCGGAATCTTGGCCGAGAAATCTGGCTGGAAATTTCTCATATATGCAGTATCGTCCCGCTTTCGCAATCCATAACCCAAATATTGCTGATGTAGATGCGCCAGCTTCTGCATGTCAAGCTCAACGCCCAATCCGGGTCCCGTTGGCACATTTAAGCCACCATCGGCCCACTTCAAGGCTCCGTCAATTACGACATCCTCGTCACGTGGCTTCCATGGCCAGTGAGTATCGCAAGCGTAATCCAAGTTGGGTGTGGCGGATGCCAAGTGCGTCATGGCGGCCAATGAAATGCCCAAGTGACTGTTGGAGTGCATCGAAAGCCTCATGCCCCATGTCGCGCAGATGGCGGCCAGTGTCTGGGACTTGCGCAGCCCGCCCCAGAAGTGGTGATCGGCAAGAACCACTTGGACTGCGTTTTGCAAGATAGAAGTAGGGGGGTGAGAGAAGGTAACGACGGCCATATTCGTCGCCAGAGGCATCGACGCCTCCTTGGCCACGGCGGCCATACCTTCGATCTCTGGCGCTGAATCTTCCAGGTATTCGGTTATTCCTTCCAGTTCCTTCGCTACCCATTTGGAAGTCTCAACTGACCAGGCAGCGTTAGGATCCAGCCTCAGTGGTAAGTCTGGGTATGCTGCATGTAATGCCTTGATAGCCTCGACCTCCTGGGCTGGGGGGTAGACACCGCCTTTGGGTTTGGTGGCTTTGAAACCATATTCTTCAATGATCTTCTGCGCTTGCTTCACAATACCGGCAGAGTCCAGCGCAGCGTCGTACTCGTCATCAGCCTCTCCAGGGTGACCAGCCCACTTACAGAATAAGTATGCCGAGTATTGGACATTGTCTCTGATACGGCCGCCTAGAAGGTCGCTCATGGGGACTCCAGCCAACTTGCCTTGGATGTCGAGGCACGCGACCTCGAACGGAGAGAAAACCTTGTCGACAACCGAGGCTGTAGTTACCATGCCTGCCATGCCGTCGCCGCAAGTACTGGTGTCGCCTTCCAGGGAGCCGACACAGACTTGGTAGATGGAGTTCGTGCTGTAAACCGAAAGGCCCTTGATGCGATCGGCCGCGAGTTGCAAGCGGTCGAGGTGGGTTGAGTCACCGTAGGACTCGCCCAGCCCGTATTCATCGTCCGTAATGATCTCAATAATGCTGCGTAGTGCAAAAGGCTCGTATACGCCAACACTGTTCAGCAATGGCATATCATGGAACGCCACGGGCGTAATGACAATGTCTCGGATAGCCCCACGTTTGGACATGGTTTCGAATTTTGTGGTGAGGTCTCGACTTTTGCGAAAATCCTCCAAGTAGTATTAACTATTGTAATTGACACGGCAGAAATTGGCAAATATTTTATCGTCTAAGAAGAGAGGGTAGTTAAGTGAGATTGATTCGGGGCTGTTTCTGGTGCGCGTAGTTAGTACCTGGCTAACAATTAGCACATCTGAAATGGACAATAATTCGTCACAGTTACGGGTTTAGGAGTGGAAGGCGGTCTTTTCCGCGCTCGTTTTTGAGGTCTGATACGGAATCGGCCTTTTGCCCCCTCATAACCAAAGAAATGAGGGGGTTGCAGACGGAAAAGCGCATCCTGTCTAAAGTTGGGGAAGTCTACAAACGGAGAAGCAGCGTCAAAACATCCAACTTTTACGCCTTGACCCTCTTATTATCATGCTAAATATGTGTGGAAGATGTATTCGTTAAACCGTTAGGAAAATGCCATCGATGGTGGGTTCAGCTCTGCCATTTAAAAGATGTACCAAAACAGTAATATTGTACACTCCATATGACAAAGGTTATGAGTTGATAAGCTCGCGAATAGCCAATATTCACGGTGTTTGTATTAATAGCGCCAGATATTTGCTAAGTTTGATAAGAACCCATCAAAATCTGGGATGTAGTAGGAACTGAGGACTATACATATTGTGCAAGTTTGTCGTCAGTGACCTTCATGGTGTTCAATACGGTCGATGCGCTACGAGGCTCCAAACTCTTCTTGACGGGGTTTGGCGCATTAAAGACCTCTTCCAATTCTTCAAGCGTACGGTGGTTAGTTTCCGGGAAAAAGAAGTAGATGAAGATAGCCTCCAGAATATCCCTAGTGGCTAGCGTTAGAATGCATGTACTATTCCGCATCCTGAAATGAAGCAGTAGAGCCGCAATTGAGCGCTTACCAGAAGACGAAAACCAGGTAAAAGTAGTAACCAATTTTCTCAAACGCGGGGCCAGAGCTGTATGCGAGGACTAGGGAGATGGCCGAGGACGCAAAGTTGCCGACGGCAGTACCCTTGGCACGAGTGGATGTGCTGAGGGTTTCGGCGATGTACATGCTCTGCTGGGCAGTCCATCCCAGGGAGAAAACGATACCGAAGAGGAAGACGAAGGCAATCGTCGTGTTTGCGGCGTTGGTATTGCTGGGGTCGTCGACGGCCATCTTGGACGTTCCAGTCATGACAGCGAAAGTCACAGAACAGAAAAGAATGCTGTAGATCAAGAGGGGTCGTCGGCCAACACGATCGGTGAGACGGGCGCCAATAAGACTACCAAGCAGACCGAGCACGCTGTTGATAGCGTTGAGGGCCAGGACCTTCTTTTCTTCTGTGATGCCAGCCGTGTTCATCATGGTGACGAGATAGTAGCTCGACAGGGAATTACCTGAAGCCTATAAAGAAGAACGGTGAGAATCCACGTCAGTGAAAAACTAGCGGGTGCAAAGCTCTTACCTGTCCCATGATAGCCATACCGAGAACGCAAATGAGTCTCCTGCGGGCGGCGTGGGTATTCCATAACTCTCGGTAATCCCACCATCTCTTGTCGCTGGCTTCACTGGAGATCTGAGCCATCATTTCTTTCATCTGCAGTTGAACGATGGGATGGTTTGGGTCCTTCTCTCCGTGAAGGGCAGTTAGGATCCTCGCCGCCTCTTCGTGTCTATCGTTGGCGACGAGCCATCGAGGCTGTTCGGAAATCGTAAGTACTGTTCATTGAGAGCTGACATGAGGACTTACACTCTCGGGCAGAAAGAACACAAAGATTACAACAATTCCGGAAGTGGCCTGGTGCATGTTAGACACAATACAGGAGGCGCCGTGTTGGGGTGAATATGTACCAATTGACACCAAACAGGAACACGCCATCCGTCGTCACCAGGGATACTCGTCGCGCCATATGCTACCCAGCCAGCAATGAAGGCGCCCACGGGCCTATTTTTAAGTTAGTGTATTGAAAGGTATCTTTGGAATGCGACAACGAAGCACATGTAGAAGTGAAAAATACCCTGAAGGGTTTCGTAGTAGAAACGCGGGAAATAGGGACACACTTACCACATGCAATTGTAGAGTCCGGTGAGCGTACCTCTCCACTTATCAATTGTTAACCCAACAAACCTTTTAAAATACGCATGAAGTCTGAAGTACCTTAGGGTGAGCCAACTCGCTCACGTATGTGGGTGCGGAGACACAAGCAAAAGAAACACCGAAACCCAGAAGGAATCGGCCGCCAAGAAATTGTGGAATGGCTTTACTCGTAGCTCTATATCCTGTATCAGTTTGGTTTCATCACTGGGAGTGACTAGGACCTTTCTTACTGGATGCATGTGCCCACCTGGATTGTTGTCAGTCTATTCTGCTACATATTAGGAAGAAGGTAAGCCTACGATAATCAGGACTGCACCGGTGAACATCCCCCAACGGCGACCGAAGATGTCATTGACGGGCCCCGTAAAAGCAATGGCGCAAACTGATCCAACGTTGTACCTGGTGTCTTCTAGTTAGGCGCTTCCTGCGAAATTGAATCTGTATATATGTCCTACATCATGAACACGATGCCGGTCTGTGAACCTGAAGTTTTCCTATTTATTGTCAGACTCTTATGTAGAGTACGCAACTGGTTGTCATTGAGCAGTGCTTACATGTTGAACGTCCGCTGATAAGACTCCATTCCGTTGAGCGCGCCCATGAGAGATCCGTCCTAGGGTTGTCTGGTCAGCTTTCCTCAACTCACGACTGTGTCTGGGATCGGAAGCTCACATAGCCGTTCAGCGCACCACAACAGTATGCAACAAAGAGCACTGCGTAGAGAGTGAACATGGACTTGGTCCAGGGTGAGTAGTTGCCGCCGTCAACCTCGTTGGCAATCTCGTGGGCAGCAACGGCCGCCACCACGGCAGGGGGCGCGTCTTCTAGCACATCGGTGCTGGCGAGGTCTCGCTTCTCGTCACCGAGCGAGTAGGTTCCATTCTCAGGCTCGGCCATCTTGGCAAGCCAAACCCACTACGTCTTTGAGCTATTTCTAGAGAGATTGAGTGAGGTGATCGCGGGTAGAGAATCTGGGGGAACCGAGCGATCAATGTTCCCCGGATCAACGAAGACGTGCATCACCCTTTTATAAACACCTGCTCATGCAATGGCGCCCGCTTGCTTGTTGCTTTCTTGTTTCTCTCATCCCTCGTTGCAACCTGACCATAACACTTCAACCCCAGCACGACGGCAACACACATGTGTGGTCCAATGCCATTTGCATATCCACTGCGTATCCACACATGCATGGCTTCATCATGGGTTTCGCTGCAGCAGCAATGCGACCGTTATGCCATCCCCGCAGTTTGCCTTTCCCCAAAAAGTCAGGCTTACCCCAGACGGCGCCATCTCCATGCCGATCACATGAGAAGTGGCGTTCCGCTGACGGTGGGGTATGGGAAACCCAGTTCCTTTCTGGCATTCTGGACGCAACGTTTCGCGGTGGGGGATTGGACCGGATGGCCGAGGCGCGTCGTGATTGGAGGGGTTAAGTGAGGGACGATAGGAGCCGTGATGGTCTGTCTGTTTGGCAATTTTGTACAAGTTTGGTTGGCTAATCGGCTCCGGTTTCCCCGAGCTATACCTAATGGAGAACAGGTTACTTCTTTTGGTAGCTCTACTGAAACGGAGCACCTACGCGCTTGTGAATGAGCAATACATAAAGCTGGCATCACAGCTGCCCTAGCAGCAATCCAGAGTGTCGGGATAAGGATCGACTCGTTGTGTTGCAACCATTTTGATGCTCGCGTAGCACCATTGGCCTCCCCTTTAAGTTGAAGGATCATGGGGTCTGGTGAGGAGTTACCCAAAGTGTGTTGGCCGGTAATTGCCGGGTAATACGGTGCCAGCCGGTGAACAGGACCGAGGCCTAGTGCCAATTCACCAAATATTGCTAGTTCTGGCCCTTCTGGGAGAGGTTCAAATTGGAGAACTGCCAGCCAGGGCAGCGAACTTTGATCATTCGCTGCCCAGATATACGTATTGTTGATCTTTCTCAGTCTTCCCAAACAAGTTAATAAATTTTTCCAAGATACGATCAACTCGATAGTCGTGTATACTGCACGGGCTCGAACAACTCGCGCTCAAGTATAGTAGGCTTTGCAGCAAGCCCTGTATGGAGCGTTCTCGCCTACCTCGAGTAAGACGACTGTCAGGTGTCGGTTGCAAGTGCTCAGGCAAAAAGGCTTCAATCTAACCCTGTGTTTGGAAAGATTTGACAACGTCTCTCCCCCACGCTCTCCACCCCACCGAACATGTGGTGTAGTCGCTGTCTCCTCGTTTTCTCCGAATCCAAGGTTTACTTCCTCGGGGACAAACTCCCGAGTTGGTAGTGCGCCATGCCCACTTGGAACTGGGAAGACAACCAAGCCAGTGATCCATGTTCCTACATGCCTTCAAAACCCTCCTAACCACGGTAGAAGTACCAACTGAGAATGGAACCAACCATATCTATTTCACAGTTCAGCAAGGAATTCTTCCCCGGCGCAGTATGGTTGGCTGGCTGCCCTCGGCCCCGGCCGCTCTCCGTTAGACCATCCCCCGCATTTCCTACCCTCATTTCCCCAAACATCATTTTGAGGGCGAGTGTTGTGGGCCTTCACTCTGATTAGCGGGGGGGTCCCATGCAGGTCTCGGCCAGCCAGCCCATCTACAGTCAACTTCGCCAACCCATCAACCAACCCATCAACCCACCACGATATTCACGATGCCCGACCGCCAGCTGCCAGCAACGCCGTTACGCAAGAAAAAGGGCAAAAAACCCACGCCTATTACTCATCGACGATATACGGCAAAAAAGCCCTGCCAGTAAGCTTAAAGGTCGTATCGGCAGCCACAGTAAGTTAACATACTGCTATACCTTAAGCACCACCGCTACCTAATGAATCTATCTAGCTAACGGCAGCGGCAGCGGGTTGCCAATACCTAATTAGACCCTGCTAACAGCCTCTACCGCCTAATCTTTTATAAGGCTGCTGCCTACTTTAAAATCCCCTTTTTAATAGTGGTTAGCTAGTATTAACGGCAAGACACTATTATTAACCTAACTATATATAACTATTAACCTAAATAGCTAGTAATAAAGGCTAACCTTTATAGCCACTTTTAGTAATAACATACTAATAATAAAGTGGTTACTACTAGATAGTTTAAATAGAAAGCCTAGGCCTTTTTTATAGTAAGATACCCTAGCACTTTTATTAATAAGTATCTTCCTGTATACCTCTTTTGATTCTCTATTAGCTCGTTTTATAGTTTTCTTATATAATAAGATATTTTATTCTGCCGGCTTATAAAGTAAGCCTTAAAGCTGCCTGCTAAATACCTTATAGTTATTACTAGCTTCCTCTATTTTAACTGACGCGTTAGCCAGCCGTTACTAGCCTAGCAGTAGCTACCTATTAGCAGCCTCTATTTCCTACCTAACCGTATTATTAACTTTAATTAAACCCTTATACTATTTAAATACCTTAATAGATCTATATAAGTAGCTAGAAGGTCTTATACTATAGCTAGTAAAAGTGACTATAGTAGCTAAAGTAAGCAGTAAGCTACCTTAATACTTTATATATTTACTAATAAGGTTTTTTAACTACTACTTAAGTTAATTTTTTACAGTATACTTATAAATAACAGTAGGTTGATTAAAAAGAAATAAGGTAATAAATATAGTAATAAAGTAACTATAAAGTATAATAATACTGCCTATAATAATAAATATCTTTTTAAGTAGTAACTAATTAATAAATTCTTTTTTCTTATAGTAAAGTAAGAATACCTTCTTAGTATAGACGTTATAACCTTTTATAAGACCCCTACTATATTATTAGTATTTTAATCTTACTATATTACTACTAGTCTTATACCATCTAGTATAACCTCTCTTTTTAACCTCTTAATACTGCTATTAATAAGCCCTTTAAGTAGTAGTTATTTAAGGTAATAAATAATTATATATAGTAAGTAGAGTAAATAGCAGCTAGCCAGCCTGTTAAGTAGTCTATAATAATAAAGCGTATTATAGTTACTTATACTGTAGTAGTAGCTACCTGTTACCTAGCTTATAGGGCTAAAATAATCTAGTAATCTTTTCTATATTATTATACTAGTAGTAAAGTATTAAAGAAAAATTTGAAATATAATATAAATACAAGATATAAATCTAAAATATTAAATATAAAGTATAAATATAAATACGTATTTTTGTTTTATTTTCCTATTTCTAAAATATATATATTTATAGTTATATTTTATTATAAGAACATATAGTTTTAAAATTAAAAATACTAATATATAAGTATATAGTTAATTATAGTATAATTCTAGAAGTATAGTTCTAGTGTATTTAGAGGTATATTAGAAGTATTAATACTAGAATTCTTACTTTAAAGTATAAAGTATTTAATAGTATTTAATAGTATTAGTCTTTAAGATTTACTTTTCTTTTTATATATTAAGGTAAGTATAAGTAATATAGTAGCTATTTAAAAACTATATATAATTATTAGTTTTATATAGTATAAAATACTATAAGAATTACTAATACAAAGATCTTTAGCTTTATTACTATTAGAAATATTAAGTAAAATAATATTAATTTTATAGTCTCTTACTTCTTTAATATTACTACTAAAGATAATATTATAATTTTCTTTTTCCTACTTAAAAAGTCTATAACGTATATATATAGTAAGTAGTATATATCTACCTATCTTTTAATTATTTTAATAAGTTAATTTAACTATATTATATAAAATTAATTAAAACTATATATCTCCTTATTTTTTATTACTATTCTAAACTACCTTATATATTTATATATTAGATTTAGTCTTTCTATAATTACTATATTATTATATATATAGCTTACTACTTTCTATATAATACCCTATTTAAGCTGTTTTTTTACTTTTATATTTAATACCTTATTTTTCTCTTTATAGCGCCTCTATTTTAGCTATATTAAGTAATTCTTTAAGATATAGTTAGGTCTTTTTAGCCTTTTAGCGCTTACTAAGGTATTTTTATCTAAATATAAAGTTTATAGTTTTTAGCCTTAATAATAGTAAGTTAATATACTAACTTACTAATACCTTCTAACTATAAGTTAATTACCTTATGTAATAGTATTAGTAAACTACCTTAATAGTCCTTAATCTTTTTTTTTAATAAGGTAGAACTTTATATACCTTTTAGTGCTATTATTAGTGTCTTTAGGTCTTATAAGGCTAAGCTACTTAGTTATAAGTTTACTAGTGTTAGTATTTTTAACTTAAAATCTAGATAAGAAATAATAACTTTAGGGTTAAAAGATATAAAATAAGTCTATTAGAAACTAGCTTATATATTTACTTTACTTATTAAAGTAAGGAATACTATTTTAAAAATAGAAAAAAAGTTATTCTTAATAATATCTATAATCTATTTTTTTATTTTAATTTTCTTACTTTATAAGTATTTTAAAGGGTTAAAATACTTAATATTAAGAGGCTAAAGCTTATATAATATATATAAAGGTATATATAAAGTAATAATTACTTCTTTTTTATAATAGTTACTAAATAAAGTTAGTTTATAGCTATTATAACTATTTAGAATTAAAAGGTAATAAGTACCTTTTATATAAGACTTTATATACTAATTAAAGTGCTTTAAGTAATCTAGGCCTATCTTATTTATAGTTAATATATTTTTATTTAGGTAGATATACTATATAGCTAAATACTTACTATTAAGATATTATAATAGAAGGTAATACTTACTTTTTATAATAATATATAAAGGTATTACCTAGCGATCTATATATATACTTTAAATAATAGAAACCTATTTCTAACTACTTAGCTGCTTTATATAAGGCTTTTCTTTATAATTAAAAGTTATAATAACCTTTATATATAATAGTATTCCTATTAAGAACCTAGTCTTATTAAAATTATAGATATTATAATTCTATATCTTATACTTTATAATTATATTTTATATAAGTGTAAACCAGCCTTATATAATTATAAGGTCTTTAGTTAAGGCCTTTTAATAGTTAATCTAGTATTAAAATTATATTTTTAATTATAGTTATTATTATATAAAGTGCTCTGCCTATTAGGGTCTAATACGCGTTATATTACGTTCGTTTAGAAGTCAGTTAGCTATATCTTATACGTCTTCTTATTATAAAGGAAACCTTTAATTAATTAAGTTAATAACCCTTTTAAGAATTATATCCTCTTCTACTTTTATTATCTTTATTAATTTTAAATACGTCTCGTCTTATATAATGCATTTAGCGCGTTAGTAATAAAGTAAACTTTAAGGGACCTTAAAGATAGTAGCTGCGTTTTATATAGACATTTTTAGGTCTTTTTTAATAGCTTAGATAGTAAGGATAATACGGCTTTTAATTAAAAAGGATTATATATTTGTATATAGAGGAATATTAGTGTAAAGGTTAAAGAGGTAGAAAGTAGGAGGAAGTAGGCCACTTACTATAATAGGCCACTCACTATGTATATACGTTATCTTAAGGTATACTAAATATAAGGCTTACTATTAGGCCTAGGTACTTCTTTAGACGCTAATAATATGTAAGTAAGGCCTACTAATAGCTATTATTAGTAACTATAACTCTAAATTTATCTTTACTATCTAGATAGAGATATTTAATACGCTTAAAGTGTAATTATTTATATCTATAGCGTATTACCTCTAGACTAATAGTTAGAGTAAAAAAACTAATAAGACAGTTAAAATTACTATATACTTTTATATATATACTAACCTTAATACCCTATAGATTAATATTCTTACAGCTTTATAATACTTACTTAATAACTTACTAAAAGTTACAGTAGGTTATTTACTAAATAAAGTCGTTTTTAGATAGCAATTAATAGAGGCGCACTAGGAATTAATATAGGCACACCGTCCTTACAGGCACACCGTTATTTGCCCTTCTGATTAGCTAAAAAAAACAGTATATCTCTATAAAGGCGGTAAAGGTAATTACACTAACACTGTTATTCTACTATTTTATTCTACTATTAACTAATTACCTTATACAGCCGTAGGAAACAGGCCCTCTAAGGGCTAAAGGGGTCCTTTTTACAGCTGTAAAAAGGGCCCTTCTTATAGAGCATGTTTCCTACAGCCGTAAAAAAAGCCCTTCTTATAGAGCCTGTTTTCTATAGCTATAAAAAGAGCCCCTTTTATAAGGCCTGTTTCCTATAGCTATAAATAATAGATAGGCTGTAATATATACCTTTATAAACTTAAATAAGACTAACTATAATCTAAGATACTTACTATTTAGCTACTTTTTTATAATATAGTTATAATAATTTATTATTACTACTAACTATTTCCTACTAACTTTATATCTTCTAAATACTATACTAAAGTGATTATTTACTTATATAATCTTTTATTATCTTTCTACTATTAAAAATACTAAACTAGCTTCTTATTTATTATTAAGATAAAATTAAAATCTAGCCTAAACTTAGTTAACTTACCTTTTATATAGACCTAGCTAGTATTAACTTATTCCTACTTCTAGATAGGTAACCTTACTTTTTACTACTTATACTTTAGCTCTTACTAGGGGTATAGGTTTAGCTAGTTAAGTAGCCCTCTTTAGGTAAAGCTAGTTATAATAAGACAGACTATACTATATTCTTTAGCCTATTATAAAGAGATACTTTAATCTTTAGATTAAAGATTTAGTAGTATAAATTAGAAAAAGATATCTCTTAAAGATACTACTAAAGGTATAACTCTTACTTACTAAATATTATTAAATTAAGTATATTTATAAAGATCTTATAGTAGTATAAGATATTAAGCTTAGTTAAAATAGTATAGTCTAGACTATATTCTTTAATAAAGGCTAAATATAGTCTTTTACTAAAAGGTATTACTTTTTTTACTAGCCAGTATTACTTTCTAATTAGTACTAAACACTTTAAAAAAAGTATTATCTAAAGTTTACTAAAAAGCTTAAAGTAAGTACCTATATACTTTTAGCTTTTAAAAACTTTATCTTTAGTATAAGCTTACCTAAAGCGTAACTTCTAGTTACTAATTATATCTTATATAATATTAATAAGTTAATATAAGTAATTAAGATTATTTAAAAGATAGCCTTTAATATTATTATTACTTAACTTTATACTAGATATAATATAAATACTAAAGTTTTAATATTTTTAAATAAAACAGTAAGCTTACTATACTCTTAAGGATAAATATATTATATAGAGATATTAAAAAATAAAGTATTAGTTAATAAACTCTTTATAAAGCTTAGTCTAGACTTTCTTAAAGGTATACTTAGTCTTAGTAAAAATAACTAGCTTCTATATTATAAGGACCTTATAATATATATAAAAGGGTAGCTTATCTACTAGTATAGTAATATAAGCCTAGTCCTTATTACTAAGCTAGGCTGTTACTTATATTAGTAGCTAATAGGCCTTATTATTAGACCTACTACTATTACTACTATAGGTATAATCCTTAAGCTACTTTTACTTAGCCTTAAGTATAATATTTAAGTTAATATAGTAGATATAAAGTTATTACTAGACGCTTAGAAACTATTTATTTAGTATAGCCTTTATCTATTTATTATAGTCTATAATAATAACAGTAGGGTAATAGACTAAGTGTTAGTCTATAAGTTAGTAAATACTTATTAAGAGAAACTAGAAACCTTTTAGCCTCTTATTATTAATAAGGCTAAATATAGTGTTATAAATAGATCTAAGGCAGGTCTGCCTAGTGGCCTAAAAAAGTAAGAGTTTAAAGTAATTAGTGTTATAGGTATTATTAAAACTAATCACTTTAGGGAATTACTTTTATATTTAAAGACAATAAGGAAAGGTCTAGATAAGGCTAATAAGGCAGTCTAGCTTATTATTTACCTACTTTACTATATATAGAATATCTTACTTATTAAATAGCTTAATTAAAGCTATAGTTAGTAAATACCTATCTAACTTCTTTTAGTTTATATAAGCTTTAGCGTTATAGATATCTTATTAAGTAAATAAAGAATCTAGAAACTACTTTTAAATAATAATATATATATTATATATCTAGATACTAACTTATTAGCTTATTATATTAATTATATTTATTATAGGCTAGGTAAGCCTATAATAAGAAAGATATATAGAGGCTTTAAGGCTAAGGCTATAGTTATACTAACTATACTAGGTTTCTAGATAATAATATAATAGCTACTTACTTTTCTCTTAGGCCTTTATAATAACCTGCTATTAATAACTGTATTTCTAAGATATATACTGTTAAATACTATTACCTTTTAGTAGTCTAAAGTTACTAAACCGATTATATTAAAGGTAGTATTACTTAAAACGGCTATAGACTTTCTTCTTATTATACTTTATAATACTAAATCTATTAGCTTTTATAAAGGTATTAACTTAATTAAAAAAAAGCGTTAAAGATTTATTCTAGATTACTAGATATTAGTAGGTTTAAAATATTAAATATAGAAAGAAAAAAGGATTAGTTACTTAGGGTATAGTAAGAGGCTACAGTTTAGAAAAATGCTTTACTTTATAAAGAGGATTATTATTAGGGTAGTAAGTAAGGTAGTATATTAGCTTAAAAACCTTATTATTCTTACTATTAATAGATATACTCTTATTATTAGAAAAATACTATTATTAACTGTTAATAAGTCCTAATAACCTATTAATTAGTCTTAATAACCTATTAAATAAGCTTAAAAGCACTATTAAATTACTATATAGTAAGATAAAAAGGTTACTAGGACTATTTATTAAGGAGGGAGTGGCTACACTTTAGAGAA
The DNA here is from genome assembly GCA_030867255.1 of Colletotrichum somersetense. NCBI lineage: Eukaryota > Fungi > Ascomycota > Sordariomycetes > Glomerellales > Glomerellaceae > Colletotrichum > Colletotrichum somersetense. The sequence goes on from MU843605.1 coordinate 37,901, forward strand.
AGTTATAAAAAATAGTCTATTAAGTTTTTATTATCCCCTTAAGGAAATAGTAAGTAAAATAAAGTGTTAGCTTTATATTAAGGTAATATAGTTTATAGTATAAAAAAGGTTATATATCTTATAGTAAGCTTAATAAGAGCTTAGCTATAAGGTTACGCTACCTCTTAAGATTACTAGCTCTATAAAACTAGCTGACGCTAAGACAGCTGCTTTTAGAGGAAAAAGATAATAAAAGGTAGCCAGATAATAGTAGTAGGTTATAATTACTTATAGGTTATTTTCTTAAGATATAACCTATAGTAGGAGGGTAAGTAGGTTAAGTTTTATACTATAGAATATATTATAAAGCTAGTGTAAGTAAATAGTATAAATAAAACTAAGGTTAGATAAATTAACCTTATTATAAAGAGGGATAAAAAAGAGAGAGCTACCTTCTATAGGTCTAGCAGAACTTAGTTACACTAATAATTTTTTTTTTAGCTAATTTTAAAAGTAAACGGCGGTATACTTATAAGGACGGTGTGCCTATATTAATTTCTAGTGTGCCCCTATTAATTCCCTTTTAGATTTTGCTTTAAGACAGTACTAAAGTATATCAGTAAGGAAGGGCTTATATTAGAATCTCTTAACGTCTTATACTAATCGGACTAAATAAAAGCACTAGCCCTTATTAATATAGCTAGGATAATAAGAAAAAAGCAGTATAATTATTACTACTGCTTTATAAAGTTTAACGTTAGAGATAAGGTTTTCCTCTAACTAGGTAAAGGCTACTTACTATCTAGTAAGCCTAAAAAGAAGTAGTCTCTCTAATATATAAGACCTTTCTATATCACTTAAGTAGTTAGGCTAGAAGCCTATAAACTTAACTTACTATTATACTAAAGGGTTTACCTAGTAGTATTAACTATATAGTTATAAAAAGTACTAACTAGTAAAAATCTTTTTAATAGAGGAAAGTTACCTCTAGAGCTAGTAAAAGTAAATAGTATAAAAGAATTTAAAGTTAAGTAAATTATAAATTATAGAGTTAACTAAAGGAAAAACTATCTATTAGTTAAGTATCTTATTAAATAAAAAAAGTACTTACTAGTATCTAATATATAGAAACCTTATAAAAACCTTATACCTAACGCCAGTAATATAATAACTAATTTTAAGAAGGTTAACCCTATAGATTAGGCTGTAAAGTATATAAAGAAATAAGGCTAAAAACCTATACTAGCAGACTTCCTCTAAATACTACTATAGTTAGTATTAAAATAGTTATAATCTTTTATAATAATATAAGGAGATATTTAGCCTTATAATTTTATTCTTAATAATAATATTATTCTCTTAACTCTTTTTAATAAGGATAGTAATAACCTAAAGATTACTAATACTTTCTTTTTATTAAAATATATAGTAGTATAGTAGATAATAAGGATATTTATATAGTTTAATATACTAATAAAAATAAAAAAAGTTTTTATTTAAAATAACTAAACTGTAACTTTCTTACCTATAGCTATTATTAATAACTAAAAGATAAATTAACTTACTTACTTATAACTTTTATTTTTTTATTATATTTAACCTACTAAACCTATTTGTTAGAATCACCAGGGTTAGTAATACGGTTAACCGTACGTATCGGTGGCTGTAACGAATAGTAGGGGTAACTTAGTGGTTCTCTATTATGTGTATTAAATAAAAGGAGCTATCGCGGCTGGCCAGTTGCGCGGCCAGCTATTATCCACTGTAGCTTGGGTGGATCCGTCGGAGGGCCGGAGGCCTAATGGTCTGGTGGTGAGTTATCGGGGTTAAGCCTGATAACTCTAATAGCTTGGCGATAGTCAATATTATAACACTAGTAACTTTCTATAGTAGTAAAGTGCTGTAAAATCCCCTTCTATCTATACTGTTATAAAAAAAAAAAGCCTAAAAACGTAATAAAAATAAAAAGCTAAAAAGTATTTAATACTTTTTGTTTATATAACTATTTATATATATAAGACCTATCTATTTATCTATATATCTAACTGTCTGTTATTAACTAACTCCTTTAGCGCCTTATTTAGTAATAACTTTATAAATCTATCTGTTAGGTTATTACTGCCTTAGATCTATTATATCTTATAGATCTTATATTACTTATATAACTGGCAGAGGGCTATAATATTTATTATAAGGCGTTTCTTCTTTATAGTGCTAAGCTTTATAAGGCACTTATAGAGGGAGTATAAGTTAGTATAAAGTATTATAGGTATCTATAGTAACTTAAGGCGGTTAGTAATTATTATAAAAGTAGTGCCTATTATATAGGTAATATTAGCGCTAGCGACTATCCTATAGACCTTAGAGGTAAAGACGTTTTATATAACCTGTTTACACTTTATTAAGCTAAAGTAGATAATATTACCGGTTAAAGTAAAGCAGTTACTATTAGTAGTATCTTACTTATTAACTTACTTATTAGTAAGGATAATAATAAATCTAAGTTATAATATAAGGTTATAGTTATTTATAAATAAGCTGTTAATAAATATAAAAGGCTTAGTAGTTATAAGGTTAAATAGTTAAAAAAGTAAGCTATAGTTAAGGTTATCTATTTACTATTTAATTTAGCAGTTAAGGCTTTTAATCTCCTCTACTGTAGGTAATTAGTGTTATACTATAATAAAGTAATTAAAGTAAGCCTTAGGCTGGTAGATAAAAGTAATATATACACTATAGGCATGTTACTAGATGTAATCTTATTAGGCTGTAGGTAAATCTAGGTTAATAGGCTGTAGCTTCTTACCTTAGTCCTTCTAGTAAAAAGTAAGCTTACTATTATTAGTAAGTAATAATATACTACTATTAAAGGTAATAAAGTTATTAGCAGTAAGCAGTTACTTAGGTTTTACTATAAAAGTGGCCTTCTTAAGCTTTTTCTCTTTTTAGGTAGAGAATTTCTTATCTATAAGGCTAATAGTATTATCTATCTATATACTAATAAGGCTAAAGTTATTATTATTAGGTAATTAAATAAGTAGGTAAAAGTTAAAGGTTAATATATTTATCTTAAGGTTTTCTTTATAATAGCTACTATATATTACCTACTAGTAGGTATCTATTTTAGTAATACTATATAGCAGTTTTAAAACGACTATAATTACGTTATTAAGGTAGAGGTAGTAAATTTCTATAGGCAGTTAGGTAAAAATAATATACTTAAGGGAGGTAGCTAATTAGGTATACGCTTAGGTAATATTATATAGCCAGAGGATAAAACTATATTATAATAATAAAAAAGTAAAAGTAAAAAGTAGTTACTAAGCTATATATTAGATAGTAGGTAACTATATAAAAATAACCTTTTTACTATTATTAGTATATCTTTAGATAATAAGTTATAATTTCTTATAAAGCTTTTTATTTTTACTTTTTACTTTATATATAAGTCTTAACTTAAAGATCTAAATCCTGCTATAGGCGTTCTTATTATATAAAGTAATATAAAATATACCTTAGTTAATAAGGCCTTTTACTTTAGCTTAGTTAGATTCTTTAAAGGGCTTACCTAGGGCTGTAATAACGCCTTTCTTATACAGCTTAATAGTAAGCGTATAGTCAGCTTATTCTTTTACTATAAAGAAGGCGCTATTAAAGATAGGGTGTATCTTAACGATAAATGTTACTAGTAGGTACTTTTACAGTTAGCTATAGCGTCTTTTTAGTAGTAATAGCTTTTTACTAATAATAATAGTATTACGGATTTCCCCTATAGGCTTATTAATATTAGGACTAAGGTAGTTAGTAGGTATACTTATAGGGCCTTTTTACGCTTTTACAGGTTAGTTAGTAGGTATACTCTCTGTAGCTGGCGGCTCTAGTTAGAGCTTTTCTTAAGTGTAATATAGTTTTACTATAGTTATATAAAAGTCTTATAGTCCTTAAAGTAACTTAATAGTATAAGTAGTACTGTTATTAGTAATAAGATAAAAGAGACCTTACTACCTATTTTTTTTACGCTATATATAGATAAGTAATTAAAGTAGAAGTATAACGGTATTAGTAGTGTTAGGTCTATTACATATAGCTAGCGCCTTATATATTTACCTTTTAGTATAAAGTTATTACACTATAGTTATAGCTTTTTTTACTGTTTTAGCTTATTAGGTAGTTATAGCAGCAGGCAGTAAATCCTTAGTAATATAGGGGTATACCCTAAAGATAAGAAGGGTAAAAATAAGACTATTTAGGCTAATAGTATTATTAATTAATTTTACTACTAATTATAAGGTAACTTTAGGTTTAGTATTACTTTTAGTATAGATAATATTATAGGTATAGTAGAGGGCTATATAATATTATTTAACCTTACTAATACTATAGTAGGCCTTAATAGGCGCCTTCTTAACGTTAATAGATAACCTGTAGGCAGCGTATTTAAACTTAGCTATATAAAAATTTAGGCTAGCGTTAGTAGTTATCTAATTAGGTAGGCTAAAATATATATTAATCTAATATATTTATAAAGCCTTCTATATATACTTAGCAGTAACAGATTATAAGAATCTTACTATATTAAAGGTAGTTACTAAATTAATAATATAAAGCACTAGCTTATTACTATTAAGGTATATTATATTAATAAGGATTTTATAGTTAAATTTATAGTTATTATATAAAGTAAACTTAAAGTAACTAAAGGCCTTTAAGTTAAGTTAATAGTAGTAGTAGTACTTATTAATCTCTTTAATTACTAATATCTTAGTAGTATTACCTATATATTTTAATAGTTTATAAAGGTAATAGACTAATAGGTGGCTAAAGCGATAGTGTATTTAGCGTAATTTAATATCGGTAAGGTATTACTTTATAACTATTCTTTTAGGTAGTTTTAAAAGTATCTATAGGTAACCTTATTTCTAAATAACTAGTATAATAGTATCGCCTTAAATAAGTTAGTTAGTAAGGTTATTAAATTTTATACTAATATACTCTATATCTTATAAATAAAAAAGAAATAGCGTATTAAAGGTTATAATATAAAAACGTAGTTAACTAAGTAAGGTAGATATATAAATTATACCGGTAGATTTAAAGCACTTACTGCTACTAAAATAAATATTTATTTTACTAGTATAAGCGATATCTAGTAGTATCTTATAGCTAAGGTGCCTTTAAAGGGTAAGGTATTACTATTAGCCGGCTGTAGATACTCTAGCTGCCTTAGTATCTAAGATAATACCTTAAAAGGTTGTTATAAAGTAGCGGCTGTTAAGGGTAAAGATATTACTATTTTTAGTAAATTTAATATACTCCTTTTTGTTATACTAGTTTATACTAGTAATAGTATAAAGAGTTATTTAGTTATATAATTTTAAAAAGGTAGAGAGACTATTAATTAAGCTTTTACTAAAGAAAGCAGTAGATATAAAGAATATAGTATCTTTATAGTCTTTATTATCTAGTAGGTATAGGTTTTTATTACTACTTACTTCTTTAAGATAATTTAGATTATTACCTTTATAGTTAATAAGAAAGTAACTAAAGGTGGCTTATAAGGCGTTAGTAAAGTAAGTAGTTTTATATTAGTTAAATAAAGCTTATTATTTTTCTTATATATACTATATTAACTAATAACCCGTTTTATTATAGATAAAGCACTTTTTCTTTAGGTTACTACAGTAAGGGTTCTTAATATAGTTACCTTATAAAAAGCCGCGTTATTACCAGGAGTCTGCTTAACAGTTATATTAACTATTATAATTACAGTTAACCTAATATTACTTATCGTTAGAGGTAGGTTTAGTAGTAAGGTATTATACTTTTATTTCTTAATAGAGTAAGGCGTTTACTATACCGCTCTATAGTTATATATAAAGGCCAGTAAATATAGCCGGTAGGTTAAGTAAGGCTACTACACACTTAGGTATACTGCTATAGTAAGTAATAAGTTACTAGTAATATTTCTTATCTTTAGGTAGACTATTATATATAGTTACCTTAATAAGCTAGTTAACCTTTTTAATAAGTAACTTAAGGACTTTAAGCTTGCCTTTATTAGGGTTTTTATAGGTAATTAACCTAAAGGAGGTATAATAAAGCTTACTAAGGCAGGTAAGGTATACTTTATTACCTTTAAACCGTTTTTTTAGCTTTACTATAAGAGTATTAAAATTAACTATTATCTTATATAGTAAGGATAAGTAATACCTATATATATTACCTTATAGTATTATTATTACTACTGCTCTATAGTGTTTTTATAATATACCTATATAGATATATAAGTTATAAAAAATAAAAAGTTTTAAGTTAATAGTTTTATATAGGCTGCTGTTATACTTTACACTTAAGTTATTAGAGTATAGCTTTATAAGGTCTATTAGTTACTTTAGAGATAGGCTAGACGGCGTTACTGCTATTAATAATAATTCTTATAGGGGCTTAGTGGTTATAACATATAAAGTGTAGACTGACGTAGCGACTTAAGGTTTTTATAGTAATAAAGCTAAAGGCAGAGGTATAAACAATAGGTTATTATATAAGGTCTTATAGGTTGTTACTAGTAAGCCTTATAGGGTAAGCACTTATTATATATATAGCAGGATCTTTTAGTCTTTAATTTTATTAATAAAATTAGGGTCTTTAAGCCTTTAGTAGAGCTTATATAATAATTATATAGCTGTCCTAATTATTTTATTATCCTAAAAGACGTGGTCCTCCTTATAGATTGTTTTATATACTTATTAAGCGATTAACGCGTTTTTCTTTTAATCGATCTAGACTCTTTTTCTAATAAGGCAGTTATAAAGCTTATTTACTACCTTATAAGGTAACAGCTTAAAGTTATTAATAGACTAATTAATAAAATCGTTTTAGGCTTATAACTATATATTACTATCTAGGTAGTTATTATGCTTATAGTTACTAATATAATAAGCGGCGATAGTAGTAAGGGCAAGGCTTTATTATTTTAGTGTAAGGTTATATAGAAGGTCTGTAATATAGTTATCTCCTTATTAGGCAGAGAGAATATACTTATAAAGGCCTTCTGGTACTGGGAATAGCTAATCGATCTCTGTTACTTATCGTCTTATATTAGCAGGTTGCTTATATTTACTGTATTCCTCCTTATGTTAACTATAGTTAACTATATAGGACTTATTACTTATAAGCTTATTATAGTCGCTTATCTTAAGGGCTTACTTATAGTTACCTTCTGTTAGCCTAACTACCTCTTAAATATATATGTTTCCTCTGGCAGACTAGGGGGTGTATACGTTTATTAGGGGATTTACTGCTGGTAGTATAGATAACTATATAGACTTAGGTACTTAAGAAAAAGCGACTTAAGGTTAAGCTTATAGATAACTTAGGGAAAAGCGACTTAAGGTTAAGCTTATAGGTAATAGTGCCGTTACAGTAGCAGACTTTAGTAGACTTTTATATTTTTTAGGTATAGATATCTCCTATAGTGCTATAGGGGTAGATATAGCCTTACGCTGCTGTAGAGGCAGATATAGCCTTTCTACCGTTTTTAATAGTAGAGATAAGGTAGAGACTTAGTGCCGTTAGGTTGGCAGGCCTAAATAATACTTGGTAAGAGCGACTTAGGGTCTAGCTTATTATAGTGCTAAATACGGCCTTAATAAAGAGGGGAGGTACCGTTATAGTGGTAGACTTAAAGGGATATTTAGGTGAAATACTTACTGTTATAGTAGTGTTTAAAGAAATAGAAGCTTAGGTAAAGAAAAAAGTGCTGTTATATTAGCTAAAGTAAAGTTACTGTTAATAGTAAGGAGAATAGATATATAAGAAAAAGAAAGTAAGTAACTAGATATTATATTAAAGGAAAAAAAGAGGTTATAAAGTAATAGTAACTAATTAATTAGTTAATAATTTAAGTATTAGTTAGTATATAAAGTTAGGTATGTTTTATAGTTAAAAGGTAATTTCTTATAAAGTAATAAAGTCAGTTAGTTATATAAAGAATATAAATTTATACTGCTTTCTATAAATTAAAGGGATAAGTTACTAGGTAATATAAATTAACCTATAATAGGCATATAGTAAAATCGACGTTATAAGGGTATTTATAGTAACGTTTTTTAACAGTTACTTACTCTAGGGCTTATAAATAGTTAATAATATAAATTACCTCTTCTTATAAAGCCTTACTAATCTATAGTAAATATTACTAAGTGGTTACTAGTAAAAATAACTACTGATTAGTATTAGAATCACTAGGGTTAGTAATATAGTTAACTATATATATTAGTGGCTGTGACGAATAGTAGGGGTAACTTAGTGGTTCTCTATTATGTGTATTAAATAGAAGGAGCTATTGCGGCTGGCCAGTTGCGCGGCTAGCTATTATCTACTGTAGCTTAGGTGGATCCGTTAGAGGGCTAGAGGCCTAATAGTCCGGTGGTAAGTTATTAGGGTTAAGCCTGATAACTCTAATAGCTCGGCGATAGTTAACATCACAACACTATTCCTTTTATTATTATTATTACTAACTTTACTACTTTACTAATATTAATAACTATAACTTATTAATATTACTATAGTAATAATACCTCTTTTTATTATAACTTTTTTCTTTTTTTACTTATAAACCTTTACCTTTTAAATAAGAAAAAAAGCTAGCTATTATAAGCGCCTTAATCTAGTTTTTACTTATTCTAGATAATAATAACCCTTTAAACCTAAATACCTATAACTTTAAATAGCACCTTAATAAGAATAACCGTCTTATTATTACTAGCCTTTAGGTAGGAAACCCTAATAACTAGACTAACCAGCCTAATAAGACTACTGCTAACCAGCCTAATAAGACTACTGCTAACCAGCCTAATAAGACTACTGCTAACCAGGCTAGTAAATACAGCCTTACCCTTAAATTGTTTTTTACTATAGTTAACTAGTAGACCTTTTAGATCTAAAATAAAAAAAAGGGTAATAAGAAGAATAATAAAAATAGTAAAAATAATAAGAATAATAATAATAAGATATCTAATATCTTTAGTATTTATAGTAATAAGGTCTTACTATCTAAAAATATAATAAAAGGTACTAATAAGGCTGCTAAATATATAAAATTATATAAGCTATAGCTAAAAAAGAATAACTAAAAAAGATAGCTTATCTTTAACTAGACTTAATAGTGATTTTAGACTAAAGCTATAGCTAAAAAAGGACCTATTAATATTAAGAAGATTAGTATAAAGGTTATAAAAAAGTAAAAAAGTATAATTATACTAAAGAGTTAAAAAAGCCTACTACTTTATATTAAAAGATAATAATAAATATAATTTAAAAGGAGATTAACTAGTATATAGTGCTAATAATTAAGGTGTTAGGCTATAAGCCTACTAAAAAGAAAGTCTTTAAATAGATCTATACCTATAGAGTAAAAGCTAAAAATAAGGCTATTATAACTAAAGGAATAAGTAATAATACTAACGCCTAAATATAAAAGCCTTATACCTTTATAAAGTAGAAAAGCTATAGCTTTAAGCTAGCTATTTCTAGCTATAAGGAGGTACTTTACTATTTTAAAGAGGCTTTCTATAAGAGTAGTAATAAATCGCTTTAAAAAAAGACTATAGCCTAGGTTAAAGCTTTTTATACCTAATAATAAGTTAACTCTATAGTATTATAGTAATTATTACTTATATCTAATATATACTTTTATTAGGAAATTATTATACTAATAGACGTTATTCTTACTAAATATAAGAAAAGTAAGCTATATATTAGGAATATCTTTAGTAAAACTATATTAATTAGCTTTATATTTCTCTACTAGCCTTATTAGTTAAATTCTAAAGTAATAGGCACCTTACTTTTTATTTAGTATCTAGATAAGATCTTAATTTTTAGAATCTATTACTTATACTAGCTAAAAAAGTAACTTTATACTACTACTAAGCTTAAGAATAATATTATAAAGCTAGCTAAAAAGGTCTATAGCTATAAAAGTAATATTAATAAAAGTAATACTAAAGCTAATATAGCTGCTAACCTTATTAAGAACGTTATAAAAAAGGCTAAAATACTAACTATAGATATTAATAATACTATTGCTAATTTATATAAAAAAGTAAATAAGTTATATAACTAGGATTAACGCCTTACTAAGCTAAAGACTTAGGCTAAAAAAATAAACGCTAGGGTTATACTTTTTAAAAAAAAAGCTAATAACCTTAATACCTTTAATAAGTTTAAAAGTAGACTATATAAGGTACTTATTAATAAGGTTAATAAGTTAGTAGAGAAGCTTAATAGATAAGGCGCTATAGCTAATATCTAAACCCTAACCACTTAACTTAAGGCTAGCCTGCTAGCAACCTAACTAAACCTAAAGGAGAAGTAACCCTATAACATAGAGTTAGATAACCAGCCTTAGGCTGCTACTAAGACTAAACGCTACTGTCTAAACTTTAGAGATAATAAGTAAAAAGGGATACTATATAGAGAAATAGTAATTTACTACTTTTTATATATTTATATAAGCTACTATTTAGTATATCTTATTTAGTAGAAATAAATAAAGTCTTTTATAAAGAAGACACTTATTATAAGATAAGTATTATATATAGTAGATAGATAATAGAGATAGTAAATAACTCTATAAGTATATATCTATTTATATACCTATAGAATATATAGTCTATTATATAATACCTCTTACTAGAGGAGTTAACCTTAAAAGACTATCTATATATATATCCATTTTTATCTTATATTAATCGTTTAGCTTTTTATTATTATTTATCTTATTTAACTGCTTTACTATTACACTTTACCTTTATATTACGTCCCTTTATATTACTATAAGCAGTCTAGTAAGTCCTATTAGATCTAGAATAGCTACTAGGAGGACTATATTAAAACGCTTTATAAGTTACTTAATATATATTATATAATATATATAAATAACTTAATAATTTACTTTACTATAAGAAAGTAATATATAGAAGATCTTAAGAAGGTCTTATAAAGGCTATTAACATTTAGGCTGTTAATAAAACTATTAAAGTGCTTTTTTTATTAATAGAAAGTTAAATTCTTAAGGTATATAATTACTTTAAATAGAATTAAATTACTCAAATAGATTATAAATAGAAATATAATTTTTTTCCTTAAAAGTATAAAAATATAAAAGTATATATATTTATATTTATAAATTTTAAATCTTTATAAAGCTTTACTTATTATAGAACGGCGTCTCTTAAAGTAAGTAAGTAGAAAGCTTTTTAACTATTTTACCTATAATTATTATATATAACTTTATTTTAATACTTTTTATTATCCTAATAGAGTATATATTAAAAGTGACTCTCTTTAATAGTATAAGTAATACTCTTATTATATCTACTTTATATAGTTTTATAAGTAAGAATTTTGAATTTTTATAAATCTTCTTACTTACCTATAGTCTATAAGAGTAATAGATATACCTATATTAGTATATATAAGGTAATGTTTTAAATATTTATTTATTTATACCTTAATTTAAAAGAAGGTATACTTTTATAATAATAGGTTATATTGTCTCCTTTAAAGAAGTATAAAGAGATAAATATAATAATAGATCTTATAAAAGTAAGAGTATAAGATATAAGGAGTAAAGGCATAACTAATATAAGAATATAATAAAAAATGGAATAAGTAGTAGAAAAAGTATTATAGTTAGATTATTACTATAAAACTTACTTATTTAAAGAGAGAAGAGATAGATCTAGAAATAAGAAGAATTTCAGCCTTTATACAGTAATATATAGCTTACTAGAATATTTTATACTAACGTAAGCTACTTATAAATTAATATAACTAATATAAGGCTTAGTTATATAACGTAATAACCTTAACTTACTATTAATAACCTAGATTTCTAACGTAAGGAGTAGTAAAGCTAATCTTACTCCTCTAAAGAATTATCTAGAACATTCTGCTAATTACATAATCAGGTTGCTTACGTAATCAGTATATATACTAATCTTCTAACTTAGTAGATTATATATATAGATATATAATAGGTAATATTCCTTATAATAAAGGAAATATAATATAAAGTAGAAGTATTAAAAGTTATTCTAACTCTTACTTCTAATATATACTTATAGCGGCCTCTCTTCTTATTAGATTTTATAATAGTTTTAATAACTTTATCTATCTAGAAGGTAAATTTTACTATATTATTAGGTAATATTTCTTTAGTTAAGGCTTTTTTAATTTCTTTTTTACTATATATTTAGGTTACTTATTCTAGAGATCTTTTAGCTTCTTTCTACTTAAGGTAAAGATTCTTAGGTTCTTTAGTAATATCTTTAAGGTCTTTTAATATTAGTAATACTTTTTCCTTTTATAATATAATATAATTTATATTTTTATATAGAAGCAAGCAAACTTTATTTATTTCTTTACGTGTTTACTTATTTTTAATAAGTATATTAATATAAGCGGCTGCTTTTTACTTATATTTCTATATAAATTATATATTATTTTTACTATTAAAGAGATATATATATTTTACTTATTATCTCTAACTGGCTTTTTATTTATTTTCCTACTATAGCTATTAGTTATATACCTAGCAGTAAGAGTTATACTAACAGTTATTTTTATTACTATTTAATTAGTAGTTACTATAAGAGTAGTACTTTTTATAGTTTTTTTAAGACTTTTTTATAAGATAATACTTAAATATATATATAACTATTCCTTTTTAATATTAAAGGAAGTATAACTAGATCTTTTCGTCTAGTTAGTTTTCTAATATTAAAGGAAGTAAGACTAGACCTTTTTATCTAGTTAGTTATTAACTAAGTAATTCTGTTATAATTATCTTACTTCCTTTAGTTATAGGTTTAATACGCCTAAAATAACCGCCGTTATATATACCTAGTTTCTATGTTGCCCTACTATACGTATAGGCCCTAATAGGGGACCTATATATAGAAATTTCCAGCCAGCTAGAGGGCGTAAGTATAGAATTTTCCAGCCAGAGGGCTAAGGAGTCAGCCAGAGGGCATAAGTGCTATATTTTAAGCCAGAGGGCTAGAGAGCTAGCTAGAGGGCGTAAGTGCTATAACTGCCCTATAAGGGATAAGCCTATATATAGACCTCTAGTAATCTAGCTAGTTAGGGGGTATTAGATAATACCTTAAAGATAACGCCTACTTACCTTTTACTTTTACCTAGAAATTAAAGATAAATTTCCTTAAGAAAAAAGGTAATTATAATATAATACTTAAGTATATATAACGTACCTATATAGTAAGCAGACAATCATAATAAGCAGACCACTTTCCCTTCTTTTTACCTCTTTAACCTTTACACTAACATTCCTCTATATATAAATATATAATCCTCTTTAATTAAAAGCTATATTATCCTTACCCTTTAAGCTATTAAAAAAGACCCTAAAATGTCAGTATAAAAAACAGCTACTGTCTTTAAGGTCCCTTATATAACACTTTATTACTAACGCGTAGGACGCGTTATATAAGACGAGATATACCTAAAATTAAAGAAGATAATAGAAGTAGAGGAGGAGGTGGTTCTTAAGAGGGTTATTAACCTTATTAATTAAGGGTTTCCTTTATAATAAGAAGATATATAAGATATAGCTAACTGACTTCTAAATAAACGTAATATAACGCATATTAGACCCTAATAGGTAGAGAACTTTATATAATAATAACCCTAATTAAAAATACAATTTTAATATTAAATTAACTATTAGAGAGCCTTGGCTAAAGATCTTATAATTATATAAGGCTAGTTTACACTTATATAAAATATAATTATAAAGTATAAGATATAGGATTATAATATCTATAATTTTAATAAGACTAGGTTCCTAATAGGAATACTGTTATATATAAAGGTTATTATAACGCCTAATTATAAGGGAAGGCCTTATATAAAGCAGTCTAGTAATTAAGAATAGGTTTCTATTATTTAGGGTATATATATAGATAGTTAGGTAATACCTCTATACGTTATTATAAAAGGTAAATATTACCTTTTCTCTTAATACTAAAGCGGCTAATTCCTAGCTAATTAGTATATCTACCTAAGTAAAAATAAATAGATAATAAATAAGATTAGTCTAGATTAGTTAAATTATTTTAACTAATATATAAAGTCTTATATAAAAGGTACTTATTAACTTCTAATCCTTAATAACTATAATAGCTATAAATTAACTAAATTTAATAATTTCTATAAGAAATAAAAGATTATTACTTTATATATACCTCTTTATTTATTATATAAGCTTTAGCCTCTTAATATAGGTTATTTTAGTCTATTAAAACACTTATATAGTAAAAAAATTAAAAAGATAATATAAATATAGATTTTATATATTATAAAAGATAACTTTTTTCTTACCTTTAAAGTAGTATTTTTTACCTTAATAAGGAAAAAAAATATATAAGCTGGCTTTAGACAGGCTGGTTTTATACCTTTTAACCTTAAAATTATTATTTCTTACCTAGATTTTAAGCTAAAGACACTAACACCCTCTAGCTTACCTTTAGGCAGTAATAGCTTTTAAGACCTAAAGACACTAACTATAGTAATTAAGGGTATATAAAGCTCTAGTTTTTTTAAAAAAAGGATCTAGTAATATTAAAGTAGCTCTCTAACAGTAATATATAAGCTTATTAACTTCTAAGCTAAAGGTATTAGTAAGTTAGTATATAGGCTTACTCTTATTAAGGCTAAGAACCTTAGACTTTATATAAGGTAAGATATATTAAGTAAGCGCCAGAAGGCTAAAAAGACCTAACTACGTCTTAGAGGGTTACTTAATACAGCTGAAGCAGAGGCACTGTAAGGAGAAAAAGAAGGTATTAAAGCTAGAGGTAAGAAAATATCCTAAAAGGAGGCTTATATAGAGGGTAGAAAACCAGGCGTATAACGATATAGTAATTATAGAAAGACTAGTTATAACGTATAAACCTATAAGGTAGTTTAGGATAGTAATAAAGAATAAGGTAATATATAGTTTTAATTAATTTTATATAATATAGTTAAATTAACTTATTAAAATAATTAAAGGGTAGGAAGACGTGGTCTGCTTACTATAATTATCTGCTTACTATATAGGTACGTTATATCTTCTTCTTTTTAATATTAAAAGAACTAAGACTAAATCTTTTTATTTAGTTAGTTATTAACTAAGTAATTTTATTACACTTTTATTAAATTAGTATTTATTTTTTATACTAGTTATAATTATTAGATCCCTATAGTATTATATTTTTATATTTTACTTTAAAAAGATCTATTATATATAAGTTTCTATAGGTATTTAGATTTAGTTTAATATATCTTAATATATTTCCCTATAGTACTATATTACTATAGAAATTAGACTAGCTTATAACGTTATTAATATATACCAGGTTATATTATAATTTAAAAGCTATATTCTATAGGACTTAACGTCTTTTTATTATAAAAGTAATATATATATCTAAAGACTTATATTCCTTAGGTTTATAAAGGAATTACTTAAGTTAAAAAGTAAGGTTATTATAAAACCTTATTAGCTATTAATATTAGGTTTAGTTACTTTACGCTTTAGTATACTTAAAGTAATCTTAAGTAAAGGTATAAATATTCTATTACCTATTAATTTTTTTTATTATAAAGTGGTTTTTATAAAACCACTTTATAGTGTTAACTAGAAAAAAAGTAAAGCGTTTCCTAGTTATTTTTATAAAGGTAAACTAGTTTTACTACTTTAGCTATTATTATTCCTTTAATATAAGTTAAAGTTTCTATTAGTTATAGGCTTATTAATAAAGTGCTAGGTAGATATATTAGCTAAAGGTTATAAGAGATTAGTACTTAAGGTATATTATCTTAACTACTTAAATCTATAGCTTTATATTATAGTGGTATATTATATACTAGTTATAAGAAATAAAGTTAAGTAAGTAGCGTTTTATATTTATATGTAGCTAAAAAGTAGATATAACTACTAATATATATAGTTAGGCTAGTATATATACTAGGCTAGCTATAATATTTATTAATCTTACTATAGTCTATATTTATATACCTATAGCTTAAAATAAAGCAGTTATAAACTAGTTTATACTAATACCTAGCCTAGCTATTACTACTAGAGGCGGTATATTTAACAGCTATTATTATTCTTACCTTTTTATTTATATTTATTACTAGAAAGTTAGTATTTTTAATCTATTTAATAAAATAAAGTTAGGTAGTATTAAGACTTATCTTACTATTATATCTAATAGTAGTAACTAATAGTTCTAGCTAGTAATAGTTAATAGTCTACTTATATAAGGTATTTATAGTAAAAAATATACTATCAGTATATATATATATAGTAGTAAATAAGCTATTTACTTTAAAAGTAAAAGATAATAAGAAGGTATTACTTTTAAAGATAGTCTTTAAGTAAGGTTAAAACCTAATAGACTTAGTCTATAAGGGTAAGAACCTAGGCTAGTTAGGAATTATCTTAATATAATATAGGTTAGTTACTTTAAGGCGTTTATCTTTATAGGTATAAAGTTTTTTACTAAAGACTATATAGTTATTTATTTTCTATAGGCTAAGCTGCTAGTAGTATAACTAGTAGGCCGGTATAGGTTTCTAATAGGCCCATAATTTCTAGATTTTTCCCTTTTAGTAAAAGTTAAGTTACCTTCATAGTCTCTATATATCTTAATAATAAAGCTTTTGAAGGACTATTTCTATTTAGTATTTAGTAAGTTTTTATTATATTATGGTCTTTTAACTTAGGCCGTTAGGAAGAACTTTTTTTAAAGGTATCTAGTACCTATTTAGTTATATTTTTCTTTAATATAGCTAGGTTCCTTAATAATTAAAAGGCTTATAAGTTAGTATAAAACAATTATATAAGTAAAACGTTTAATTACAGTTATACTAAGACTATTAGGTCTTTTCTTGTATTTTTTATAATTCTTTTTACTCTCTAAAAGATGCTTTTTACTTAATATAGGTTATTAGCTTATCTAGTATCTAAATAAAACCCTTATTACTAGTTTTTTATCTTATAGAAAGGTTTACTAGTATTAAACTTTATAAACTTTAGGTTATATATATTATTATAAAGGCTTTTAAATATCTATTAGGTAATTTTATATAATAGACTTTACTAAATCTATATATATATTTACTATTGCTTACCGATTTAGCCTAGCTATAAAAGCCTTAGTATACTGTCTTTATAAGCTGGTTCTTATTAAAGTAGAGAAAAATCTTTACTCTAAGTTAGTAAAGAAAAGAAAAATATAGTAGGGTATAAATTAAAGTGGTTATACTACTACTTAATATAGTCCTCTTAATAACTGTTTTAGATCTAATAAGACTTACTAGACTATAATAGTCTTAGTGTATTATACTAGCGTAACGTAAAGTAATATAGTATAAAAGTAAACTAAACTAAAATAAGTAACAAAAAGAAATTAAATAAAATACTAAAGGAATAGTATTAGTAGATAGGTATATTTATTATTAACTTTTCTTCTTGAAGAGAGGTCTAGTATATTAGTCTATATACCTAGTAGGTATATAAATATATATATACCTATAGGTTAAGTAACTAGTCTACTAATCTATTTACTTTATTTTATAATACTTATACTAATTTAAATAATACTTATATAAGTATAATAAAAGCTATACTAAATAAAGTATTATATAGCTTTAAAACTAATAAATCTCTAGATACTTTTATTAACTTAAATATTAAAATAAACTATATAATATTTAAAAATAGAGTAAAATTTTCTATTATAATAGTATAGATATATATATATAGAAAATATTTAATTATAAGTACCGGTATATTTTATTTATACTAAGAGATTATATTTACTTAAAACTTAAAAAAAAATACTATCTACCTAGAAATTTACAGTTAAAAAACTTAACTTTATATACTAAACTAATAAAAGTCTTTAAAAAAGTAAGAAAGCTTATATATAAGCTTAACTTACTCTTAATAATAAATATCTACCTAGTTATATTACATACTTACTTAATCTTAGCTAAAGACCTATAAATAGATCTATTTAAACAGACCCTTATTAAAAGCGGCCTAGTAGAAATAGAGGATACCTAGAGAAATAAATAGTAAGATAACTACTAGTATTATAAGGTAGAGTAGATACTAAATAAAAGATTAAACTAATAGAGATAAGGTTAACTATAGATAAAATACCTTATTAAATAGAAAGGATATTTAAGTATCTATAATATATAGATAAATAAAGATATTATAAAAGTAAGTAAATTAATTAAAGAATTTAAAAAATATTACTAGTAATTAGTAGAATAATAATAAAGATTATAAAAGGAAAAATAACTATTATTAAGGTAATATAAATAACTTATTTCTAATAAAATCTTAGTATAAAAGTAAAAATCTCTAGTTATATATAAGGTAATTTACTATTAAAAGGCGGCTAAACAGCTAAGAAATATATATAAGAAGATAGAATATTATATAAATAATAACTATATAAAGTTAAATAACTATTAATAGTAAAATAACTGTAAATAGGCAGGCAGTTAATAAGAAAATTCTAGTAAATAGCCTTCCCGTTTAAAATAAATATATACCTTATAAAAATAAAAATAAATAAATTAACTTTTTACTTTTACCTAAAAAAACTAGTTACCTATAGTAACTATTATCTAAAGACCTTTTTTCTTATATAACTTTTTTTTATTATAACTTCTTTTTTACTTTTATTTACTTTTCTTTTTTACTAATATTTACTAGTAATATTATATATATTATATAACTTAACTAGTAACTTTCTTTTTATTCTCCCTTACTTATACTTTTTATTTTATAATAAGATTCTATATTATCTTTAATCTTACTTAACTAAATCCCTCTATAGATATTAAGTATAATAAGTTCTTTTATAAACCTTTCTCTAGCTAAAAAACCGGTATTAGGCTTATATTCTTTAGCTATCTTTAAGTAATTACTATCTATAGTAAAAAAGTCTATCTTTAGAACTCTTTTTAAGCTAGTATTTATAATAAATATAACGCTTTTTACACTTAGTATTCTAACTATAGTAAGAACTTCTATTAAAAAGCCTATTAGCTTAAAATTAATTTACTATATAAAAACTTTATTAAATATATTATCTTTATTAACTAGCTAGACTTCTTTTATACTAATAATCTTAAGAAAACTTAGTAAATTTTCTTTATTAATCCTTAGCTAAAGTATTTAATAGCTAAAAAAACGCTTTAATACTAAAAGGAGTAGACTCTCTATAAGTATAAGTAGTAACTATAATTAATTATTAATTTTACTAATTAAGACAGTAAGAATAAAGATAATACTACCTTAATTACTAGTAATTCTCTATATAATACTAGTAATATAGTAACTCTTTATAACCAGTATAGTTAGTTTATAACCCTAAATAATAACACTATATTAAGTAAGTAAGAGATTAAGGCTTTTTATAAAGAATTAGCCTAATATAAGAATTAGTTATTAGCAGTTAATTTATAGCAGCAGCTAAACGTTTAGCTAACTAATTTCTAGGTTATAAATCTTTAGCCGGCTAATTCCTAGACGACTATAGGCTTTACTGCTTATACTTTTATAGTTATTAATAATTATCTAGAGATACTTATAAAAATTAACTAGGCTTTTAACGTTTTATACAGTATATATACTGCTATTAAGTAGGTAAAGACTAGCTAATTTAGTATTAAAAATACTTTTATTACTATTAAATACCTAACTAAATAAGTTTTAAACGCTATAGATTCCCTAAAGGCTTACTTTTAAAAGCTTAAGAAATCTTTAACTAATTAGTATTAAAATAATAGGATATATTATCTCTTTAAGAGATATAAAGAGATAAATATAATAATATATCTTATAGAAGTAAGAATATAAGATATAAGGGGTAAAAGTATAATAGATATAAGGATTATTAGAATAATAGGTTATATTATCTCTTTAAAAAGATATAAAGAGATAAATATAATAATATATCTTATAGAAGTAAGAATATAAGATATAAGGGGTAGACTTATAACTAATATAAGGATATAATAAAAGGAATAAGTAGTAAAAAGAGTATAGTAGTTAGATTATTACTATAGAGATTACTTACTTAGAGAGAGAAGAGATAGACCTAGAAACAAAAAGAATTCCAGCCCTTATATAATAATATACAGCTTACTAGAATATTCTATACTAACGTAAGCTGCTTATAAATTATAATAACTTATAATAACCCTAAGTTACTTAAGATAATAACCCTAACTTACTATTAATAACCTAGATCTCTAAAGTAAGAAGTAGTAAAGCTAATCTTACTACTCTAAAGAATTATCTAGAGCATTCTGCTTATTACGTAATTAGGTTACTTATATAGTCAGTATATATATTAACCTACTAATTTAGTAGATTATATATATATATATATATAATACG
Source organism: Colletotrichum somersetense (assembly GCA_030867255.1). NCBI lineage: Eukaryota > Fungi > Ascomycota > Sordariomycetes > Glomerellales > Glomerellaceae > Colletotrichum > Colletotrichum somersetense. The sequence goes on from MU843605.1 coordinate 58,380, forward strand.
TAATATTCCTTATAATAAAGGAAATATAACGTAAAGTAGAAGTATTAAGAGTTATTCTAACTTTTACTTCTAATAAGTAGCTATAGACTACTAAAGATTAGGCAGTATACATCCTTAGTAAAAGTAAAAAAGACATCTTACTATTTATTTAAATATTAAATAATAAGTTAAAGTGATAATTATCCTTTTAAAGCCTTAAAAAGGCTAATAAAAAGCTAGTAACTAAATCTTTTATTACCTATATATACTATAGTCTTTTACTATATTATTAAGTCTCTATATTTAACCTAGCTAACTAAACTATTACTTAACTGCCTATTAATATTATACTTACAGTTATAAAAAAAACCACTTATTTTATTTTTTTAAAATAAATACTTTACGTTTTTTCTAAATATTATTATTAAAAGCTTAATTAATAAGATTATAAAGAATATAATAACTAATTAAGTTTTTATAAAACTTAGTCTAAAATACCTTTTAGACCTACTTTATACTAATTATCTAGTTATAAAGATAAAGTATACTACTAATACTAATAATTCCCTACTTTATACTATTACTAATAAAGGTCTCTATAAATATCTTCTTATAAAGACTAAAGAATCTAGTATTTAGGCCGATATTACTATTTGTCTTAAAACAGGTTTAACCTATATTAAGTCTTATAGATAAAAACGCCTAAATATACTTAATAACTAAATCTGCTATAATATCTATAAGTAAAATAATAAGTGGCTTAAACAGCTTAATATAACGCCTGCTAATATAGCTAATATCTATAATATAGACACCCCTTAGCTATCTAAAAGCACTAAGGTTAAGTAAATCTTAACGGTATATTTCTTAAGTTTATAATAGATAATAATAATAAATAATAAATTAATAAGAGAATAACTATAGCTTACTATAAAAGTATAAAGTAAAATAATTATTTTATATATATAGTAATAATTAAAAAAAAGGCTAAAATAGATAATAGGTAAAAACAGATAGTTATAATATTTTTTTACTTACACTTTTATTTATTTATTACTTATAAATTATTTATATTTAAAATAAAAAGTAATTTATATATAGGTAATTATTATACTATAGAATATCTATTTTCTAGAGAGTCTACTAGATTACGTATAGACTAATAGACTAATAAATTGTCAGTTAGCTGCCTAGGAATTATAGGGATATTAGTAGAGAATTCTCTACCTATTTGCTGTAAATTCTCTAGGAATCCCTAGACAATTATTTAGCAGTTTAGCCTAGAATCCTTTACTATTTATAGGTAGATCCCCTGCCTATTAGGAAAGAAAGGGGTATTAAATTTACTACTAATATACCTATACTAAAGTGTAATAATACTTTTACTATGTATTATATTTCCTTAATTATAAAAAGTATTATAAACTATATACCTATATTTATAATCTACTACGTAAGTATATAAATATATATATTTATTATATAAGTAACCTAATTATATAATCTACTAGATATTCTAGATGATTCTTTAAAGAAGTAAGATTAGCTTTACTACTCCTTATATTAGGAATCTAGGTTACTTACAGTAAGTTAGGTTTATTATCTTACGTAACTAAGGATTATATAAATTATCTTAATTTATAAGTAGCTTACGTTAGTATAGAATATTCTAGTAAGCTATATATTACTATATAAGGACTAGAATTCTTTCTATTTCTAGGTCTATTATTTTTTCTCTTTAAGTAAAAAAGTAATTAATATCTATAGTAATAATCTAACTACTATACTCTCTTTACTACTTGTTTTCCTTTATAATTATATTCTTATATCTATTATACCTCTACCTCTTATATTTTATATTCTTACTTCTATAAGATATATCGTTATATTTATCTCTTTATATCTCTTAAAGAGTTAATATAACCTATCATATAATATATACCCTTATCTTTATATAATAAGATTTAAGTATAGGAAGGGTTTAAAAGTATCTAAATATATCTATAATATAGGTAAAAAATAGTATATTAAATAGTGAAAATAAAAACTAATATAGCTTTTAAAATTAAAATTAAAATTAAAATATTTATAAATACTTTATATAGTCTATAGTACTATAGTATGTCTTATAAAGTTTTATACTATATATTATAGCCTATCTAGATTATTAAGTCTTAAATTATTCTAAAATCTAGATTATGAAAGGTTATAGTTAGGAATCTAGTATTAAAAACAATTTTATCTTAAAAAAATTTAAACAGCAGACTTTATATCTTTACTACTTTATCTCTGTCACAGGACATTTATCCGTCCCGTGGGTAACGTGACTACATGTGCACGGCCGTTAAGGCCATCGCACTATGTGCGCCCGCCTTAAGCTCTAACACAGCCCGGCTGGATATTCATCCAGCCGGGCCACGCCTTTTAGGGCAGTGGGTTAGGCACTGCCTTTTCCTGCGTCAATCTCATTATAAATCTATATCTAGATAGTAATAAAAAAGTATAAAAAGGCTAAAGTGGTATTTCTATAGTTGGGTATAATATAAAGCTTACGATATATTTTAGGTCCCCTAAAGTATAAAGATACTACCAATAGTATACTACTTTTTTTCACTGCTTACTATGGCACACTGTTATTCGATCGGATACTTTTAAACCCCTACTTTACATCGAGTTTTGCAGGCAGACCCACTATATGGCAGTAACGGTGCATAAGTGGTTCAATACGGCTAAATACCCCCACTTAATTAAGTATAGAGAAGTAAAGTGGAGTAAAAATGGGCCGGCGTCAACCCGCGGTGGTGGAGATAGGGGCTTCAGAACAATATTTTGCAACCCAGACCTTGATATTGAAGAGTGTTTTAAGACCGGGATACCCTTTCCCTTAACCCTCGATCAACTATGTACGCCCGTTGTTGACTCGATATTGTCTCATGGTCCGATCTCCTCGTTCATCTCGTGACATCAAGCAACGCTTAACGCAGAGATGCCTCCTACGCGCAACCGCATTGTATAGAATTACAGCATTCGCCTTCGATGCAGCATCCACAGCAAGCAGCGCCGCCCGTACTACACTGTGGACACGCTCTTGCCTCGAAAAGCTTAAGCGCAGTGTCCGATCTTGTGCCCAGAATGCTGGCAGCAGTGGTGGCTGTAAGGAAAAAGGGTAACAAGACTTTGCTAAGCTGCATCGTGGGCTCTTCAAGATACTATGATGGTTAGCATACTCTAACTGAGCTACTGAGTTCGCTATTAAAACTTACTCTGAGGCTCTGAAAGCTTTTTAATAAATTGAAGTAGGGTACGCAGTTAGAATTGCAATAGATGGAAACCAATGGACTAACCTATATATATCCTGAGGGATGAAGGCGATATATATATAGACTGAGAGTATTGGTTTATATAGAGCATTAGCTTGTAATAGTCTTGAGTAAGCTACCCGGGGGTGCTAGTCAGTACGCTTTTAAGCTAAACACCGCTTCCTCACAGAACAAGGGGTTGTTAGCGCAGTAGAATACTGACTCAAACCCCTGGTTATATAGTGAAATTTCGTATCCTAGTAACAATTAAACTCAAAAGCCCTGTATATTATCCGTCTAATATCAGAGTAGGCAGCTTATTATACTATAATACCAGGCCGAAGTTAAATACCCCTTTTATGTATCTAACTCTAACACTTGCGCCCCTACTAATTTCAGTATCAGGCATTACAGGACAAATTACTAGCCTCGCCAGCTAGGCTGTGTGGCGATTTTACATAAGTAGGGTATTTTATTTACCCCTGCTACCCTGCAGTACCGCGAAACCGCAGGGCTTTTGGCAGCCGGGCTAGCAAACATCCCTAGCCGATCCTCGGCAGCCAACCCACTGGACTATGTCATGTCTGTGGCATCTCCAGTTGCCGTCAAGGTAGTCTTGTTACTCACAAAGATGCAAAGGCGGAGGCTTCAGCACCCCCTAAGTCAGCCCGCCATTGGTTTGCTGCGAATACAAAGCATAGCGAGCGGCCACCGTGAAATAGAAAGATAGATAGATAGATAGAGGCCCTGCGGTTATTAATCTAACACAGCATGAGGACCTGGTACGATATACGGAATGAACTTCTTAAATAACATAACAGACCGGCATCTTGGACTCTCTCTATGGAACGAACGGCGGAATTGGCACGCATGGGATGATGGTAGGCCATCGGGCTAGCTTCTTTACGCCTGCGAAACCGTGGCAGCAACTCTAATCCCTTTCTCCTGTTTCAGATCCTCCTTAACTTTCTCCACGGGCGGGAGAGGCTGCTGGGGAGCAGGAGGGGAACGGCCAGCCGCCCCGTCGTGATAGTGCCCGTTCTCCCCTGCCGCGCAGAACAGCTCTATAGCCTAACCGGAAATAGTATGATCTATAACCTAGACTTTAGCTATTAACCTAAACCCTAATAAACAGCCTAACTGACACAGTCCTCCTGGCACCTGTTCTAGATTAAATAGGACTTACTAGACTGTAATAGACTTAGTGTATTATAGTAACGTAACGTAAAGTAACGCAGTGGATAGGTAAAGTAAAATAAGGTAAGTAATAATAAGAATACTAAATAAAAGTTATAGATAGAAAGATAAGTGTTAACTAGTATATATATTTATAGTTAAAATGCTTTAAAAAAAGATAAATAGTATAATAGACTATATACCTAGTAAGTATATAACTAACTCTATACTCGCTGGTAGATAATATCTAGTAATATAAATTAAGTACACTATTATAATAAATATCGTATAATAAAGACTTTTTTAAAAACTTTTATAAGCGTTATAAAATAGATATTATAAAATAAAGTGGCTGGATACTAGACTATCCTGCTAGCTTAATATATTTACTAGATCTACCGGTTAGCCGGCCTAATAGTCAGCCTAATAGGCTTTCTACCTAGCGCTAGTCTATAAGGTCTAGCGCTACTAGCTATAGCTCTAGCTTAAAGGAATTAACCGATTTATTAACTCTTTAGACTATATTAATAAAAATAAAACTCCTTATTGATTATTAAAGTTTAATACCTTATAAAACCTATTAAATAATAAGTGAAATAAATATAAGTAAAGTTTAGAGTGTAATGTTAAAAGTATAGTATATTTTTAATGTACTTTATATTTTAAATAACGACTTAGAAAATAAGTAAATACTATTAAGAATAAAAATACTCAAATATAGAAGTCGTACTTTTTTAAAAATTATTTTCTTCAGAGTTTATTCTAAAAGTAAAATAAACTTATATATATAGTAAGTAGCTTATTTTAGTAACTAGCCTATTTCTTTTACTTTTTTACTATTTTTATAAGTTAACTAAGTAGTATTATTAGGGGAAGTATAAGGCGTGTAGTCTATTATAAAGAAAAATATATAAATAAGAAAACTGTATTAATATTAAACTATATTTATTTAATATAAAAGTAATATTAGTTAGTACGTCTTATAATTCTTAAATCTAAACTATAAAAGATTTTTTAAAAATATTTTAAATTAACTTTCTTTATAAGAAAATATTATTTTAATAATAAACATAAAGCCAAAGTAATAACTAGGTATATACTTTATAATCTTTTAAAGCATTACTACTAGTAACTATATAATATATATTAACCTAACTATAAATAGTTAATAATTTATTATTAGAGAGTATAAACTAGATATTTAGCCTGTAGTTAATATTAATAAAAGGAATAGACCTTATATCTAGCTAAATAACTTAAGGTATATAAAGCGGTATAGGATATACTTATATAACTATAGTAGAATAGACTTATTTATTTACTAATAAATTATTAATCTACTTAATACGTTTTACTTATAAATATATATATAAAGTCTATTTAGTACTAATAAGTAATTATTTCGTAATTATAGATTAGTATAGAGGAAAAATATAAGGCTTAGCTTATATAAAAGGCTAATTCTAATAGTACTTTATAATAATAGAAATTAAAAGTAACTTTCTTAAATTTACTACTTATATTATTCTCCTTAATATATGAAAAGTAAAAGAAATATAAACCTTTTATATATTTATAATAAGTAAGTAGTATACCGCTATAAGTAGATTAATATAATAAAAAAGACGTTATATAATTTAGAGTAACTACTGCTATATTGATATATAACCCTTAAGACTAAAGGTAAGTTACTATTAATCTTTCGGTATATTCTAAAGATAAAAAAAGTTAGTATAATTCCTTAAGGGCTGGGCTAGTAGTATTATTTAAGACTTTAATAGCTATTTAAAATATAATCTTTTTATCTATATTATAGCTTTATTCCTTATAAAAGATATTATATACCTACCTTAGTAGTATGTATATACTTTTTCTACTTTTCTAACTATTTAGTAGGCTTTTACTAGTATTTTTTGTTATAATATACTTATAATTTTAGTATTATTCTTAAAATCTTCTAATATAATATCTATACCTAGGTTATATATAATATTATTTAACAGACCTATATATATATTAACCTAGCACTTTAGTAAAGTATTTTAGGTATCTTATATAGGTAATAACTTAAGGAAGGTAACACTTTAAAAGCTTATCTTTATACTAATAATATATAAGGCGTTTTTATCCTTAAATTATATAATATTAACTACTATCTTATAGTTAAAGTAGCTTTTATCCTTAATTAAGAACTTAAAACGTTATTATATAAAGTTATATAATTAGTAATATTAGAAGAACTTCTAGATTTTTCTAATATTAGTATATTAGTATTATTATACCTTATATTTTTTAAAAGTAACTAAAGTTATTTTATATAAAGGTATTTATATTACTTAAAAGGCCTTTTAAGTTACTTTTTTTTAAAAATATTAAAGCTTCTTTATAACTAAGGTTAAAGAAAAGGTATTCCTACTTTTATATAACTCATATATATTTATAATTCTTATATATAATAGTATTAGAGATATTATTAAAGTAAGTACCTAGTTATTCTATATTATATAAAGAAGATAGAAACAGTATTAAGGTATTTAAAATATAGTATATAACTTTTTCTATTTAGCTTTTTATCTCTATAGTCCCTACTACTGTAATAAAGTTATTTACTTTTAATTATATATAGGTAAAGCCTAGTTTCTAAAAGATCTTTATATATAGGTTCTCTCTTAAGTACGCTAATACTTAAGGTTTTCTTACTATTAAGAACTTAGCTGCTTTAGTGTCTTAAAGCTTTTTTTTAGTATATTATATGATATAGGTCTTAAAGTATAAACTGTTTGACTTTAGCTATCTTAGTATTAAGAAAATATCTTTACTAGTTATAGAATAAAAGAAAGCTAATATTATATGGTATTAAGAAACTTTCTAGTGATCTAAGTATTAGTCTTTATTATATAAGCTGTCTTTTTTTACTTTTTATATTACAAGACTTTCTCTTTTAGTTTCTAGTAGGTAGGTATTAAAATTCTTTTATAGTTTCTAGTTAAGTATACTATATAGGTTAAGATATTATATTTTTATATAATTATATTCTTTATCTATATAGTTAATTAAGTAATATCTTTTATTTTTATATACAAACATTCTTTAGATATATTTATATAAAGAAATTTTAGCCTAAACGATTAATTCTTTTTCTCTTTATTAAATAGTAGACGTTTTAGTTTGTTATATAAAGATCTTAGTTATTATCTCTTCTTATAGTTAGAGATATACCTTTAACTTATAAAATTAATACTATATAAAGTAGTCTTCTTATTAAGGGTAACTTAAAGAGAAGCCTTAAGGTTAAAGAAAAACTTATTATAATATATATATATAATAAGTTAAATAATATAGTAAGTAGAACACTTTTTCTACCTTTTGTATACTTTCTTTATATATTATTTTTTCTTTTTATATAATAATAGACTCTTCTTTAAATAAAAGCCGTATTATCTTTATACTAGCAGCTATTTAAAAAGACCTAAAACTATCTATATAAAAAGCTACCTTTATCTATATTATCCTTTAAATAGCAATTTACTACCGACGCGTTATATAAATACTATAATATAAAACTTATATAATTTTAATAAAGATAATACCTATAGAAAAAAAAGTAATTTATAAAAGGGTTATTAACCTAATTAATTAAGGATTTCTACTATAACTAGAATATATATAAGATATAGCTAATTACCTCCTTAACGTATATAACGTAACACATAGTAGACTATAATAGGTAGAGAACTTTATATAACGCTAACTAGACCTTAATATATAACTCTAACGTTAGATTAATAACTAGAGAGTATTAGCTAAAGATCTTATAACTATTTTAAGCTAGTTTATACTTATATAAAATATAATCGCTAAGTAAGAATATAAGATTATAATATCTATAATTTTAATAAGATTAGCTTCTTAATAGAAATACTATTATATATAAAATTTATTTAAAATTCTAACTAATATATAAGGCCTTATATAAAGCAGCCTTTTAATTATAAATAGGTTTCTATTATTTAAGGTATTTATATAAATAGCTAGGTAATACCTTTATACGTTATTATAAAAAGTAGATATTACTTTTTCTATTACTATACTAATAGCTAGTTTTTATCTAGCTAATATATTTACTTAAGTAAAAATAAATAGATAATAAATAAGATTAGTCTAGATTAGCTAAAATATTATAATTAGTATATAAAGTCTTATATAAAAGGTACTTATTACTTTTTAACTCTAAATAGTTATAATAGCTATAAATTAACTTTATTTAATAACTACTATAAGAAAAAAGAATTACTACTTTATATATATCTCTTTATTTCTTATTTAAGCTTTAGCCTCTTAATAATAGTTATTCTAGTCTATTAAAGTATTTATATAGTAAGGAAATTAAAAAGATAATATAAGTATAGATTATATATATTATAAAAAATAGCTTCTCTTTTAGCTTTAAAGGAATATTTTTAACTTTAATAGGTAAAATAAATTTATAAATAGGTTTCTAATAGGCTGGCTTTATACCTTTTAATCTAAAAGTTATTATTTCCTACCTAGATTTTAAACTAAAGACACCTATATTATCTAACTTACGCCTAGTTAGTTAGGGCTTCTAGAAACTTAAGACGCTAACTATAGTAATTAACGGTATATAAAGCTCTGCCTTACTAAAAAAAAGGATTAAGGAATATTAAGGTAGCTTACTAGAGCTATTATATAAAGTACTTAACTTAGAGTTAAAAGGTATTAGTAAGTTAATATACTGACTAGCTCTTATTAAAGCTAAGGTCTTTAGGCTTTATATAGTAAATAAGGTATTAAGTAAGCGCTAGAGGGCTAAAAAAAGCTAACTACATCTTAGAGGGTCACTTAATACTATAGAACTAGAGGTAATATAGGTTAAAAAAGAGATTATTAGTACTAAAGGTAATAATATCTATATAAAGGGTGCTTATATAGAGAAAGTTAAAGTGTATAGTTAGTAATATAGTAATTATAAAAAGATAAAGTATAATATATAAATATATTAAGTAGTTTAGAATAATACTAAAGAAGAAAATAATAATTAGTTTTAATTAATTTTATATATTATATATTATAGATAAATAAATTTATATATAAGTATTAAGGTAGGGAAAAGTGTTCTGCTTACTATATTATTCTACGTATTATATATATACGTTATATATAGTACGCTTTAAGATTATTAAAAGCGGTCTTAAGTTTTAAAACGACTTAATAGGGTTAAGTAACCTATATATAAATATTATTTCTTTTTAAAAACCTAAACTAAGTGCTTACTATATAAGAGGTAACTTATCTAGTAACACTTTTAGTACCTCTATAGCTATTTTATCTAGATTATCTCTCTTAATTTATATAAAAGATATAATAGTCTAGTTAGTCTAGTATAGGCTATAGTTAACCCCCCCACCCTATAAGCGACCCACCCCTATATCCGAACCATCTGAAAATGCCTTATCTATCCCCTATTAATAACACCACCACCTTTTTCAAACTATCACAACATTTTCTATTCTATACCAAACAACGCCATTTTTTTAAAATTCCTTTTTCAACCCATCATAAAGCAATATACCGAATTTAAGCTCTAATAGGCCCTTCAAGATGTGCTAAATAGGCAGAGCATCCAGACTGCTGCTTAAATATAGGGTATACCATACCCAACACTTTGACATCGATACCACAGCAGGCAGAGTAGAAATACTGCCTATATTCATAGGCAGTATTTATCCCAGGCCCAGGAGGATAATCTGGCTGCCTATATATCTCTTCAAGAGTCCCTTGGCAGATCCCTTACCTATCAACAAGTTAAGGGACTGGCAGAGCGCATGATGGGTGATAGGCAGCGACCTCTAGGGAGGAAGTAGATAGGGCGATTCCTGCGGCAAAACCCATCTATTAGAACAAAGCAATCTAGAGCAATAGATACCAGGCGATAGAAGGCCCATTCTCTAGAGGTCATCTGCAATTTCTTCTATCGTTTAGATAGTATCCCTGCCATCAAGGATATCTATCCTTCCAACCGATGGAATATAGATGAAACTGGTATAATGGAGGGTAAGGGAGCTAATGGGCTGGTGCTAGGCTCTGCAGTATCACAGCAGATACAGAAACAGCAGCCAGGATCCCGGCGATAGATATCTATTATCAAATGTATTAATGCCACTAGGACCTCCTTAGATCCCCTGGTTATATATAAGGGAAAATCAGTCTAGGCCCAGTGGTTTCTAGAAACCAACCTATCTAACTATACCAACTGGCGATTTAAAGCATTAGAAAACGGCTGGACGAACGACGAGACTACGCTAGCGTGGCTAAAGGAGGTCTTTATCCCTTAGACTATGCCTAGCAAACCAGAGGCAGCCAGACTGCTGGTTCTTGATGGGCATCACAGCTATATAACTGTTGACTTTATGTGGGAATGCTGGCAGCACCATATATATCTCCTTTTTCTACTGCCGCACTCCTCTGCCGTCCTCTAGCCTCTAGATATTGCGGTCTTTGGCCTATTGAAGCAGGCCTATCGCAAGGGAGTTAGATCTATAGATGACTGGATAAGCGATTCAACAGTGGCTGGAAAAAGGGCATTCCTGGAGTGTTATTTTGAGGCTTGCAAGTCAGCAATAACAGACCAGAATATTAAGGCTGGCTGGAGGGCAGCTGGATTATGGCCAGTTGCTATGAGGCGCCCTCTATCCAACTCCCTAGTATCTACAGCATCATCCAGCCAGCAGACCAGCCAGCAGACCAGCCAGCCCAGCAGCCAACAGTAGGATAAAGCCGTATCTATCGTCCCATAGTCAACCCCTTATCGGTCTGCCGATCTATAGCATCAATTACACCAGTTATCCCAGCTAGCCAAGGATAGGTTAGATACCTATACTATTCGTCACCTATCTAGAAAGGTGTAAAAGGGATATAATAAGGAGGCATTCTAACAGACCCTTCTAGAGAAGGAAAACAAGGCACTCAAAGCCCAGCTGGATGACCTTCTAAATCGTAAGAGGAAAAAGGTCCCCCTATCGCCTAACAAGACCTTTACAACTATATAGGATATCCAGCGGGCGCAAAATACGGATATCGGCAATATAGATAGTCTAGATAAATCCAGCGCATCCAAATTATCTAGTAAGGCTGAAAGTTGTATATGGGTGGGCGGTAAGCCTGAGGAATAAGTGGTGATAGTGGTGGTGATGGTGGTGGTGATAATAGTTTATATATAGGGGTGGGTTGCTTATAGGGTGGGGGGGTTAATACTAGTATTAAAATATATATCTAGTATATTATATATCTTATCTTATTATTATATATCTTATCTTATTATTATATAAGGCTAATATAATATAAATAGAATTCTTCTATATAATTAGTTAAGATATCTAAAATAATAATATAGTATTAATCCTTTATAATCTAAAGACGTTAATAGAAACTATTAAATATCTTAGCTTTATTATATATTATATTATATAGCTTTCTAGTATAGTTTCTTTTTTTAATTCTTTCTAAAAGACTAAGATTATATAAAGATTGCAAGGTCTATTTTAAATTATTTATCTTAATAAAAGGTTATAAATATTCTTTTATTATATCGGTATAGTATAACTTTAGGATCTTAAATAGGGTTCTACCCTTTATGTAAATTATACTTTAGGTAGTATTATTTATATAATAAAGTCTTTAGTTCTTTAAGTTAATAGTATATTTTAAATTTTAATTAATTTTAGTAAGGGTTTAGCTATATTCTATTAGATAGTAGCTTTAAGGTTTCTAATAGTAGTTATTAGTATATTAATTATATAAGTATTAAAGTCTTACTTATATTTCTCTTAAAGCCGTTATATAAGGTTAATAGTTTATTTATTTTTATTACTTTATTATTAAAACTAAAGCAGGGCGTAAAGTAGAAATAGTAGGTAGGTTAGTTTGTAATAATATAACTATACCACCACTACAGCCTTAGTGTACTGTAGGTCGTCTTATAAGGAGTAAATAATACAGGCTTATACTAAGCCTTCTGCTATTAAGATTCTATTAGAATAGACCTAATTAGGGTAAAAATAGAAGAGTTAAATAGTTTCTAGCCTTAGCCGCTAGTCTAGCTGGTTCTAGGTTTACACTTATTATATTTTAAATAGTTACTAAAGGGGAAATAGATATATAATAACTTAATAAATAACTTTTTAACTTAACTGTCTGTCTCTTTCTCTCTATATATATATCTATATAATAACTTTTCTTATTTTATTTAGGGTAGAAAGACCTTTCTTATAGTAAAACCTATAAAGTAGTTATACCTATAAGGGAAAATATATTTTAAAGGTAGAGGGACTACCCTACCTCTTTCTAATTGTCCCCTATATTTTCTTTTATACCCCCTTTTAGAAATAAAGTAAAGAAACTTAGAAACTAAAATAATCTTTAAAAGCTTATTTACTTTATCTTAAGTAGGTTTATCTTTATCTATTTATTCCTTAGAAAGTACTGCCTAGGTCTTTTTTTATAATTTTATTTTTTTTACTTTTTTAGCCTATTTTTTAGCCTTAGTACTACTCTATATAATCTTTTATCTATATCTCTTATATTCTTTTTATTCTAATACTTTTATTAGTAATAAAAATAAGTTTTAAGTATTTATCTTAATAGCTACTACTTTATATAGGCTATTAATTATCTTAATATAATCCTCCCTAGTAAGTTCTTTTATATAAAATACTTTTTTTCTTTTTATAGCCTTCTTAATATCTTATATATTTAGTATTAAGAGTTTTAAAAAGATATATAGCCCTTTAGACTTTATATAGGCTAATAAAGCTATATTAGTTAAAGTAGTAAGATCTATAGGGTAAAATAGTTAACTAACTTAATAGTGCTAGTTAGTTAGGAAAACAAAAGGTTACTTTTATATTAAGGTAGTCTAATTAGGTATAAAAGATCTTTAAATTAACTATCTAGTTAGTATAAGTATTATCTTTAGTATAATATTATATTTAGTAAAAGCGCTTATTACTAATAAAGATCTTAACTTTAAAACTACTAGTAATACCTTTTTTTTCTACTTAGGTGTTTATAAGATAAGGTTACCTATTACTATTATTAGTATTATTAATCTCTCTAGAGGGATAACTTTTTTATCTTAATTAGAGGCGTTTAGTCTTATTAAAAACTTTTTTATAAGTTTCTAATTATATCTTTTTAAAGTTATTTTAGGCTTTAGGTATAGGTTCTAGAAGTAATTACTATTAGGGCTAAATTTAAGTATAACCTATTTTTACTACTAGATAAAGATAAAGATAATTATATTTCTTCTATTTATATTATAGACCTCTCTCTAGGTTAGGCTTTAGTAAATATTAAGGATATTATCTTATAGATAATATCTAAGAAATTCTACTATATATAGGCTATAAGTAAAGCTATCTTACTGTAATAGTCTTTTAATAATAGTTACCTTTTACTTTAAGATCTTAATAGTATTATTATAAGCTTTAGCTATATAATACTATCTTAAAACTTTATCTATATTATAGATAAAGTAATATTCTATTTTTTTATTTTTCTATATACTGTTATATTAAAATATCTTACTAGCCACTTAGTTATTAAAAAGCCTATAAAAGTAGTTATAGTAATATATAATAAATATAATATAGTCTAAAGTATAGATACTATAGGTAATTACTTTAAAGACTAAGACTTAGCTATTATTATATATCTAGATAAGAGATAAAAGAACTATATATCTAACCCTATAATCTTAAGTTATAACCTAGACTAAGGCTTTTACTTTATTTATTAATAACTAGTTATACTTAATTAAGGCTCTATAGGTATTATAAATACCTTTAAGGTATTTATCTATATCTTACTTATTCTATTATCTCTAAAAGCTATTAGCGGTAAAACCTTTAGCCTAGTGTGTATATAGGATTTTATTTATAATAGTACTATTAGGTAGAAGCTATAGTAGTATAGTAACTCTACCCTAATTAGATAGTCTTATACAGTTTATAGGTTTTATTAGGGTTATAGGTCTAGTGGTTAGGTTAGGTAGTCTTTTAAGTGGTTTAGCGTTAGTGTTAAGAGCCTATTTAGACTCTATTAGGTTCTTAATAGCTATATCTAGGTTTATTAGTTTAAACTTAACTACTGTGTCTTTATATTCCTTTTTTAGCTTATTAACTTAAGCTTTAACCTAGATATTAGGGGTATAAATTAAAAAAAAGTTAACCTAGGTAACTATACTCTTATTAATAGCTTAAAAAGAAGCTATAATAAATATATTATATTAGTTAGGTAAAAAGAGGTCTGCTTAGGATAAAAAGAATTTAGAAAATAGGTTATAGTGCTAGAAGTCTAGAAAAGTAGGTTATTGATTTAGCTAGTTAACTAGTTAGTTATTATAATAATAAGAAAAAAAGTTTCTAGCTAGATATTTCCTTTTCTTTTATATTAATAAGGCGTTTATCTGTTTTATCTATTTTTAATAGGCAGCTATAGTACTAGTTATTAACTAGATATATAAGGGGTTATAATTTACTTTTTATTTACCTTTAAAACCTTTATCTTAAAAATAAAGGTTATAAGGGAAAAAGTAAATAACCTTTTTTTATCTTTTTTTCCTTTTAGTAAATTATTTCTTTCTAGTTAGGTAGAAGGGATCTAGTTAGTAAATTATCTCCCTTAGCTAACTAACTATTATATTAATAGCCTTTTTACTATTAGATTTTATTATTATTATTATTAGTATTAACTAGATATATTAAAAATACTAATCTTTTCCCTTGTTAAAAAAAGAGATTTTTTCTATAAATATATTATATTTTTACTTTAATTAGACTTTAATATATCTACTGCTTACTATTATAAGATCTTATAGGAGTTATAGTTCTTCTTTAAAGATAAGCCTTACGTTAAAGACTATAAGGTAGTAAACCTAATAGTTCTTTCTATAAGTTATTTTTAACTTTTACTAATTGTATTTAAACTAATTAAAAAAGCTGTAACTTCCTTAGTGTAAAAAGATCTTAAGAAACTTTTTAATAATAACTATTATAAGGTCTAGTTTACTAATACTATTAGAAAAAGCTAAAACTAAAAGAAAGTTACCTATAACTTCTAGCAGGCTATTACTTATAGTAATATCTTTAATATTGTTAAGGGTTATTCTAAAGATAGTCTTTTTAAGTGCTAAGTCTTTATTTATTCTAGATATAAAGGTCCCTTTAGTTACTTAACCTAAAAGCTAGCTGGTTATCCTTAAGCTGTAGGTACTCTAGCTATTTATAGTCTTAAAGGTTAAAACGCTATATCTTATAAATACTTTAAGTAAAACTAGACAGTAATATAGGTTAGGTCTAATTAGACTGCCTGTTTTATTTTTTTTAAAAATATTTTTTTTACCTAATATATATAATAGTACTTACTTAAACTGTCTATATTATAAGACCTAGACTTTTTACTTTTATTATAATAATAACTCCTTAAGAGGTATAAATATAGTATAGTTAACCTTACTACTAGATAATAAAAAGAAAGTAGCTATAGTATTATATCTAGTATACTTTTTAATATTACTAACACTAATACTACCTAATTCTATATTACAGCTAGATATCTAACAGTAGGGTTTCTACTAATAGTATAGCTAAGGTTAATACTTAGTAATAGTAATATTAGCTTATTAGTCTATTAATCACTTAGTAATCAGTTAGGTAGTTAATAGTTATAAAGGGTAGCTTATATAGCTTCTTATTAATAAATTACTAAGTTAGATACTAAAAAGTATTTAGAGAATATATTATAAGTTAATTACTAAAGAGCTATAAAAGTCTATCCTTAAGTGTGTATAAGTCTATCCTATATATAAGTCTTAATCCTGTTAGTATACCTAAGACTAATATCTAAATGTTAGTCTTTTACTATAGACTACCTTTAGTATTATTAGTCTTTTATTTAAAACCGCATATTATTTATTAGTTCTTCTTATTATTATATAACTTATACTATAGTTTTTCCTAACCTAAAGAGTTATCTTATCTTAACCTATTATTAGTCTTATATAAATACTATACTGCCTGCTAGTTATCTAGTAGGGTAATATTACCTATTACTTATTAGGTTATAATATTAGGTCTCCCCTCTTAAAGGTCTTACCTTTAAGACCTATATAAGTAGGTTACTTCTTTTAGGTTAAAAAGTTATTAATTTTACTTCCTTATTTACTATAATATTAATACTATATTAGGTTATATAGAAAAATTAAAAAAGTTAAAATCTTAAAAATAAAAATAAAAGATTATATATATCTAGCTTTTTTAGAATTTATTAAAGCTTATTTACTTCTAGCTAATATACTTTATACTTATTACTACTATATAAAAGCTTCTTATTAATTTAGTAAGGGTTTTTCTTATTATTAAACCTATATTAAGGTAAAAAAGCCGTATAATAAGGTTTTAATAGCTTTAATATATAAGTCTTTTATTACTATAATTCTTTTCTATTACTAATATATTTACAGTGTAAAAGTTAAATACTTAATAGAAAAAGTAAGATAAAAAAAAAGAAAAAGCTAGTAAAAAGCTTCTAAAGCTTTATAAGGAGCTTACTTACTTATAGTCCTTAATAGTAACTACTGCTAGTCGTCTATTTTATATTTAGAAAACTTAGAAACTTATTTAGAAATAACAGGCTGAAATATTCTGCTAGAGAATATAGAAGTCAGATAAGTCTAATACTTTAGAATTAATATTAGATACTTATAAGAAAAGAATAGTAAAGGAGCTATAGTTTATATAGGTTTCTAATAATATAGACTAGTCCTTATATAGGCTTAGAGATAAGTTTACTAATATAGGTCTATTAGTACCTAGTCCCTTTAGTACTTATAAAAGTCTTAAAGTAGTTACTAAGAGTGCTAGAGGTTCTTAACTAGCTCCTATAAGTGTTACAGGATAATACGGCCGACCTTCGGACCCACTTCTCGGCCTTGCTGGTAGATCTATTAGTCGGGCCGATATCCTGCCGACAGCTAGTACCCTACTAGGCCCTACCTATCGCCAGTCTATAAGACCGGCTGTTACCAGCTGTAGCTCTAGCTCTTAGATAGTTATTAAATCTGTTACCTATTTAACCGTATTAAGTAGTAGCATAACTAGTTATAATACTATAGGGTATTAACCCTCTACCGCTATTAATTATAATAAGAGGTAAATACGCTAAATCGCTATTAAGAGCTATTTAATTAGTTATCTTAAAGGTAACTAATCAGAAGCTAATATTTCTTTACTAGCCTGGCCGCTAATATGCGCCTACCAGCAGATTTTTTTACTGCCGCCGGCCTATACCAGACTAACCTATCTGGCTAGATCTATTACACCTTTAGCTACTAATTTTACTACACTTCTTTACGCTTTTTTTTACCTATTATTTTACTTATTATTTTATTAAATCTACTGCTAATATTAGTACTAAAGCTGCTATTAATTAAAGCTTTTAAATAATAATAATAATAAAGTTACTAACTAGAGCCTTATTAAAAGTGTAGTGCTAGATTCCCTTTAAGATCTACACTTTTTTACTATATATATACTAATAACTATACCTATTACTGCTGACTTTACTATTAAGACTTTATATCTTAAAATACCTTTTTTTGCTACCTACTAGACTATAAGCTGCTATTACTAGCTCTATTACAGCCCTTACTACTTTTACTATTAGATTTACTATTACTACTATTAATTATAATAGTCTTTTTACTACCCTTTAGTCTATTAATAAGTAAGTAATCTATATTACTAGTAGTGTTAACCTTTTTTTTAACTATAAAATTTAATACTACTATTAATACTTTTAGCTAGAAGATAATACTAATATAAATCTAGAAAGATATACTTTACTATAAGAATAAAAAGGTAAAAGAAATATATAACCTTTAGCTAGTAGTAAGATATATAAAGCTACTGCTACTAATACTACTGCTAATATATATCTAGCTATATTAGCTATATTAACTACACTCTAGATATAAAGAAGGTAACTTATCTAGAAGTAGATTTTACTAGTAACTTTAAGAGTAAGAAGAAAAAATTTAAGCTTTTTAACAGTAAGTCTGCTAGCTATATAACTACCTACTGCCTCTACTACTACCTTATAAAGCTATATAATACTATAGTTAAAATACCCTAAATAAAAGAGATAATAAGAAAGATAATAAAGAAGATAATAATAATATTAGCTATATAGTAGAGATAGGTCTTTAAGATAATAATAATAAATCTATTTATATTAGGGATTATTATAATAACTATAATAAAGTTACCAGCCAGCCAGCTATATCTACCTAACCAGCCTCCACCTAGCCAGCTCTCAGCCAGCTAACTTACAGCCTATACTAACACTATTAACCTGTATATACACCCAGCCAGCTAACTTACAGCCAGCCAGCTTACAGCCAGCCAATTTACAGCCAGCCAGTATATATACCTAACTAACTAGTATATTAATATAACTACCTAGACCTACCTAGTAATAATAACTAGGACTATAGTAGTAACAATAATAACACTGCTAGAGATAATACTAATAAATATAGGGACTTTAATAACTATAGAGATAGGTATAACAGATATAGTAATAATAGTTATAGTAATGACGTTAATAACTATAATAATAACTATAATAACGACTATTAACCCTTAGGTATACCCTTTCTATAACGGCTGTAACAGCCTTATAGAAGCCTAAGGCATACAGTTAACTACCCTATTAACTAGCAATATTAACCAGTAACGTTCTAAATAATCGCTATATAATAATTATTTCTATTATTAGGGGGGCACTTATTACAGGATAATACGGCCGACCTTTAGACCTACTTCTTAGCCTTACCGGTAGATCTATCGGTCAGGCCAATATCCTGCTAACAGCTAGTACCCTACTTGGCCCCACCTGTTGCCAGTCTATAAGACCGGCTGTTACCAGCTGTAGCTCTAGCTCTTAGATAGTTATTAAATCTATTACCTATTTAACCGTATTAATAAGTTATTTTTATATCTATAGTTTTTCTATTTTACTAGGTATTATTTTTATCTATTTTTATAGCGTTTATTAATAATATATTTAACTTTATATTTTAGTTTATTTAATTTAATAATAATACAGTCATTAGTATTTAATCCTTACAGTACTAGCTTAAGCAGCACAATATAAAAGACTAGGTGTATTTTTATTATTTCTAGTAAGTTAAGTCTATAGTTAACGTTTAAAACTTTCTTAAGGATTTTAAAAGGTCTTAGTTTCTTATAGTTAAGTTTATCACTTAGGCGTTTTATTTTAATATTTCTATATAAAAGGTATATACTATCTCCCTCTTTAAAGGTTAGCCTTTTAACTCTTAAGGTATTAGCGTATTTTTTTATTTATATCCTAATAAATTCTAGGTCTAGGGCTGCCTTACTTTAGAGTTCTCTTACTTTATTAACTTTAGCTATAGCTTTTAAAGCTTATAGTCCTTTATAGGGTTCTCTATAAGTAGTTAGCCTAAATCTATAGTTTAGGTAGAATAATAAGTTTCTAGTGCTTTCTCCTATAGTACTATTATAAATAAATTAGGCTATAGGTAATAATAATACCTAATTATTTTAATTATAATTAATATAGTATTATAGATATTATTTAAGGATCTAGTTAATTATTTTAGTTTATCTATTAGTCTATAGATAAAAATTAGTAAATAGTTTATAGTTTATATTAAGTTATAAAATTAGTAATTTTTAAAACTTTAAAGTAAATAGTTTATCTTTATCTAATATAATTTCTTTTAGTAATCTATAGTTACTAATAATATACTTTAAGAAGGTATACGCTAGGTCTTCTATAGTACTTAATTCTATATATAGAATAAAGTATATATACTTTATAAGTCTATTAATAATAACTAATATACTGTTATAATAGGTATTTATTATTAGTTCCTTTAACTTTAGTAACTTAATAATAAAGTCTAAAGAGATTAAGTATTATACTTTTAGTAGTGCTAGTAATAGTTAAATATGCTTATATAGCTTATAAGGGCTGTTCTTCTTTTTCTTATAAAGATTATAGTCCTTAATTACTATAGCTACTTCTTTTTATATAACTTACTTATTATAATATTATTAAATTTATTAAAATATTTTTATAAGGCCTTAATATCTATATACCCTAGCGCTATATATCTTATAGATCTAGTTAGCTGTTATTTTACTAGTTATACTAGTATTAACTTACTTACTAATTATAATAAGTTTCTAGGCTAATATAATATTACTCTTATTATTATATTTAAGGATAACCTTTATTTCTTTTAGTACTTAGACTTTATAGTCTGTTCTTCTACTAAAGGCGTTAGCTTTTCTATTTTCTATTCCCTTATAATAGATAATTCTAAAGTTATATTCTAATAGGAATTCTAACTATTAGATCTATCTTTTATTAAGAACCTTTAAGGTAGTAAAGTATATAAGGTTTTTATAATTTAAGTAAATAATAACCTAGTGTTTTATTTCTAATAGATATAGTCTTTATTTTAAAAAGGTATAGATAATAGCTATTAGCTCTTTATTATAAATTTAATAATTTAGTTCTAGTCTAGAGAGTACTTTTAAGTAAAAGGCATAAAGGTAAAGTCTATCTTACTTATCTTATTATTTTAGTTATCTACCTATAGTAAAGTCTAAAGTGTTAACTTCTATTTTAAATTATTTATCTAGGTTAGGTATTATAAAGACTAGTTCTAATATAATAAGGTTCTTAATTTTCTTAAATAATTATTAATATTCTTTTATCTATATAAATTTTATATTTTTTTATATAAGTTGTTATATTAGTTATATAATATTACTAAATTTTCTAATAAACTTTTAATAGAAGTTAATAAATCCTAAGAAGGATTATACTTTTTTAACGTTTATTAGGGTAGGCTAGTTACTAACTGTATTTATCTTCTTATTTTATATTAAAATTTTACCTAAAGTAATAGTATATTCTAGATAATCTACCTTTTATATATAAAATTTACTTTTTTCTAGTTTAATTAGAAGTTTTACTTTTTAAAGCTTATTAAGTACCTAATATATATATTTCTTATATTCTTTAAGGTCTTTTAAAAAGATTAAGATATTATCTAAGTAGTAGATAATAAAAATATCTAGCTTTTCTTATAGGATGTAGTTTATTATTATCTAAAACGTAGCAGGTACGTTAGTAAGTCTAAATAGTATAATAAGTGTTTTAAATAGTCTTTATCTTATATAGACTACTATCTTTTATTTATCTCCTTCCTTAATATATATAAGGTTATAGGCTCCTTTAAGGTTAAGCGCTATAAACCAGTTAGCTTTATATAAAAGATTCTATAATTTACTAATTAGTAGTAGTAGATAGTTATTCTTTTTAATAATATTATTAAGTCTATAGTAATTAATATAGAGTTATAGTTCTCTATTTTTCTTTAAGATAAACAGGATTAGGTATCCTGCTAGTAATTTAGATAGTCTAATATAATCTTTTTCTAGGTTTTTATCTAGCTATTAATTAAGTGTTTTTCTTTCTATTAGATTAAGTATATAGATTAGTTTTATTTTTAGTATTTTTCCTTTAAGTATCTAGATCTTATAGTCCTATAGTCTATACTTAGGTAAGCCTGTTTCTAGTTTTTTAATAAATAGCTTTATATATTATCTATATTTAAAAAGTACTATATTAAGACAGTTTTCTTTTAAATTTTCTTTATTCCTTATTATATTTCTAACTGTTACTATAGATATAAGTTATAAGTCTTTTATAGGCTTAATCCTTTTAATATATATAATATATATTTTTAGTTACTTAGGTTTACTTAGAGGTTACAGTATATAACGCTGCCTTACAGCTAAATCTATCTATTAGAGTTAGCCTATTCTCTAATCTATTACTAGATTATTCTTTTATAACTATAGGATTCTAAAGATAACGTCTGCTTCTCCTATATCTATAATATTAAGGGTTATTTATTTATTATAGCCTTAGATTATAACTTAAAGTTATATAGTCTCTTTATTTATAATTCTGCTATTATATTTAACTGTTTTTCTTTTTATAGTCTTAAGATTATAAGTTACTTCTTTATATTACTATATAGTATTTTATTAATTTACTACTTTTAGTAATATTAAGTTAACTTATACCTTACTGTTAATAACTACTTATATAGGCTGCCTGTTAATAAGGGCTGTAAGCACTAAGTGCTTATTACTATAGTCGTTTATTATTATAAAGTATAAAGAATTTTTTTCTTTTATTACCTTCTATATCCCTCTTACAGTTAGTAAGACTTATTTTTTATTTTATCTTAAAAAGGTCTAGCTTTATTCTAGATTCTTTATACCCTTACTTTTCTTATATAGTAGTGTTTATATTTATTAAATATATAGTATAACTAATATATAGTCTTTTCTTTTATATATAGTATAGGATATCTTAAGCTTAGTTTAAAGTAGATAGTTTACTATCTATATTCCTTAATCTTTTAGGTATATAAATCTTTATTAGTATAGTACTAAGTTATAGGTGTTATATTAAATCTATAGGGGTAAAAAGTATAAACGCCTTTCTTCCCTTTATACTTAGTATATTTATTATAGATATAGTTAGCCTAAAATACCTTATAATATAAGGGATGTTTTAGATCTAGGTGTTTATAATCTCTAAATATAGGCTTTTCTTTATATATTACTACTAGTTTACCTTTAATATCTATATCTCTTATCCTATAGAATAAGAGTTCTTACTTATTAGTAT
Organism: Colletotrichum somersetense; assembly: GCA_030867255.1. Lineage (NCBI taxonomy): Eukaryota > Fungi > Ascomycota > Sordariomycetes > Glomerellales > Glomerellaceae > Colletotrichum > Colletotrichum somersetense. Next base: position 81,677 of record MU843605.1, read on the forward strand.
CTTTTATAATTTTATAAAAAGGGTATTATTCCTCCTTCTATATAGTAGTTTTATTATTATAGGCTTATATAGTAAGAGGCTTATTTAAGTTATATCCTAAAGTGCTTATAATTAGGGATTAAAATAGCTAAATACTATAGGTCTATTCCTATATATACCGCTTTATATTCTTCTTAATTAGTGCTGCTTTAAGGGTTATCTAGTTTATCTCTACTAGTTATTCTATAGCCCTTTATTTTATCTTACTAGGTGGAATAAACTTATCTAGAGACAGTTTACTTTCTAATTCCTCTTCTAAACTATTTTTCTATACCTTAATAGTGTTTTTTAAAGTTAGTTTATAGACAGTAAGTTATACTAATAAAAAGCTTATTTTTATAGTTTTATTAGAGCGCTTTTTTCTTACTATTATAACTGTTTATATAGTTTTTCTAGTTATTTAAGGTAAGTCTATACTTTTTTTAGTTTTAATATATCTAGTAAGTTTTAAGGCGTCTTTAAAGCTAATAGGTTTATATTCTTTATAGCTATAGCCCTAAAGAGAACAGTATAGTTAGGGATAGGCTTAAACTATATAGTTAAAGTTACTTTAATTCTATTTTTTATCATTAACTTATTATTAGACTTCTCTTATCTTTTGCTATATGTATTAAAGTGTTTCGTTTAGGTTATATAGTATTTATTTATTATATTCTCTTAAGATATAGCTTATAGCTTAGTTAGTATATAGTTTTAATCTATATAGTAATTCCTTAAGTAAGTCCCTTTAGTTATTATTAAATATAATATTTCCCTTCTAGATATATTCTTATACTATAGCTAGGGTTTTTTCCTCTAAATTTTAATTTCTACTATTATTTATTAGTTATTTTCTTATAATAGTAATAGTCTTTACTAGTTATTTTAAATCCTATCCTGCTTATTCCTTACTATCTTAATAGATTATATAGTTATTATTATAATAGGCAGTCTAAAAGAGTTATAGGTAGGGTGTCTTTTTTTATACTAGGTTAGCTTATTTAGTACCTTTTAAAAGTAGTTTATATTAAATTTACTTAGGCTACTTATAGTCCCTTATAAAATATCTTATCTTCTTATAGTTATAATATTTAATAGTCTTAATATTATATATTAGTTACTTATCTTTTTTTTTAGCTATACTAATATCTATAGGTCTAATATAATACCTATATACTATACTATTATAGTTATTTTATTATAGTTACTTAGGTCTATACTTCTTACTAGTATTAGCACTAACCTAGTTAGGCTATATAGATTATTCTTATTTTTCTAGTTTATATTTATATAGCCTGTTATTAATTTTAATAGCTTTCTTTATAAACTTATAGAATTCTTTTAGTCTATTATCTTAACTTAATTATTTTATAATATCTTCTTTAAGCCTTTAGTAGAATTTAGCTATTAGGGCTTTATCTCTTTAGTCTAGTTTAAAGGTAATATATTAGAATTTAGCAGTATACTTACTAGCTAATCCCTACTAAATAAGATTTATAAGTTTATATTCTATAACTTATTCTTTATTTAGGCTGCTAAATATATCTCTAAGTCGCTTTTAAAGTTATTAAAGTCTCTAAACGTTTCTTTTATAGCGTTCTTTTAGTCCTCTAGGTCGTTATTAAGATAGTTTCTTATAGTAGGTTTAAACTAATCTAAAGCGTTTTTCTTTTAAAAATAAGGCTATATAGTAAACTTTTTTAGCTTTATTAATAAAAAAGTGTTTATAGTACTTAAGGTAGGCCTTAGTTTAGGTAAAAAACCTTTAAAAAGTCTCTAAACTCTTATTATATAGTTTTATATTAGAATACTTAGCCTAAAGGTATAAAGCAGGTTAAAAAACAGTAAGTTATATACTAAACTGGTTATTTTCTTATTTAAGTTAGGTTATTATTATAAGTAGCTTCTAGTTAGTAGATATAGCGGCAGCCTATATACCTAGTATAGTTAAGGCAGCTAGAACAGCAGTTTATAAGATATTAATAGTAAATATTATATTATACTATTAGGTAAGTATTAAAGTTAACTTACTTAATAGAAGTAATTAAAGTGTTATAGCTAGATATCTAACAGTAAGGTTTTTACTAATAGTATAGCTAAAGTTAATACTTAGTAATAGTAATATTAGCTTATTAGTCTATTAATTACTTAGTAATTAGTTAGGTAGTTACTAGTTATAAAAAGTAGCTTATATAGCTTTTTATTAATAAATTATTAAGTTAGATACTAAAAGGTATTTAGAGAATATATTATAAATTAATTATTAAAAAGCTATAGAAGTCTATCCTTAAGTATATCTAAGTCTATCCTATATATAAGTCCTAATCCTGTTTATATACCTAAGACTAATATCTAAATATTAGTCTTTTACTATAGACTACCTTTAGCGTTATTAGTCTTTTACCTAGGACTACTTATTATTTATTAGTCCTTCTTATTATTATGTAACTTACACTATAGTTCTTCCTGACCTAAGGAGTTATTCTGTCCTGACCTATTGTTAGTCCTATATAAATACTGTGCCGCCTGCTGGTTGTCTGGTAGGGTAATATCGCCTGTTACTTATTAGGTCGTAACATTCTACTGCTATAAGCTTATATAGCTTATTAAGAACTAGTATAAGATGCTTTTACCTAACTCTTAAGGTATACACTTTATAATTAACTAGACGTATTATAGCGCTAATAAGGAGTAAGAGGATAGTTATAACAGGCTGGGCTGTTGTTGGCCTTGTCGTTATTGCGGCCCTGATCAGGGTGGGGCGAATGTGCCGGAATACCCTTATAAGTTGCAACCAGAAGACAGATGCCGATCTGTTATTCTCGAACCTTTTGGCGAATAGCCGAATGGTTGCGCGCGACGCGCTGACGGCCGATACAGTTAGTTGCCTGTATACGCCCCACTAGGGGCCAGCCTGTTACAATAGTAAAGAGAAGAAATAAAGTGTAATCTGTCTTAATTAGTTTAAAGTAGACTAAATAATATAGATCTTTTATATTACTAAGTATAATATCTTTCTCATAGAAAATTTTAAATAGCAGTATATAGGGAACTTTTTATACTTCTTTAAAAACTATAACTATATAAAATAAACTAGTATAAATTAAAAATAAAACACTAGAAGCCTAATTAGGTTAGTTAATCTATATTAATATACTATACTTTCTTCCTTAGGTCTATAGTAGGGATATTAACTATTAGGCTAGCCCTTTAGACCTCTAGGCTTTAAGTTTAGCTTATATCTTTTTATTCTTACTTTATAATTCCTATTCCTAAGCTTTTAACCTTATAATATAAATATTTTTAGTCTAGTTAGTGTTATATAGCTTATTAATTTTCTAGATTTTATTAGAATCATTTTATTTCAAAAACACTTACTTAAGTTTATTCTTAAGTGTCTTAGCTATCTATATAAGGTCTTATAATTCCTAAAGTCTAAAGGATAATTTAAAATACTTTTTTAAATGCTTTCCTAAGTATATAGCTGTCCTAATTAGGTTGCTGCTAAGGGTTTTGAGGCAATAGGATCCTAAATATTTAGATACTAAGCTAATACGTAAAGGTCTTTATTATTTATTTTAAACCTTTATATCCTTAGACTTATTAATAGCCTTTTTTTATTAGAGATAAAAATAAGGTCTTCTAGCTACAGCTTATAGTTATATATTATCTAATAATATATCTTATTATAATAGTTAGTAGTTTTTTAACTAGCAGTAGTAACCTTTTCTATAGTAGTCTTTTTATCTTTATTAAGCTACTTAAATACTTTTACTTTAGCAGTAAGCTTCTAATTAGGGTTATAAATATATATTTAGTCTATTACTCTCTAGATTAATATTAATTCTTTAATTAGTATAATAGCTTTATAGCTATATTAAAGATAAAATAGTATATACCCTAGAGGTGCTTTTATTATAGTTTAGTTAGTAAATAGGATAGTATAGATAATACCGTTTATTAGTTTCCTTCCTTTATCTAATTAGGTTAATATTATATAGGTAATAGGCTTATAGCTTTATTTATTAACTCTATTAGCTCTAGAGTTATAGGCTGAAATTACCTGCCGCTACACTTTATACCTATTATTAAGCACTTTAATAGTCTTCTTATTCTTAAGACCTCTATTAACTATTATAGTTCTATAGACGCTATATCTATAGAAAACGTTTTTTTAAATAAATATAGTAACCTAATTAGATATAACTATAGTAAGTTTTCTAGCTTTTAGTTATCTAGTTATATTATATTTTCCTTCTACTAAAGCTACTATAGAGGATATTTATTAGATATCTATAAAGATCTTTATAAAAAATAAGTCTTTTAGTAAGGTTTTAGTATACTAGTTATTTATTTAGTTTAACCTAGTAACCTAATAGCTAGGACAGCTAGTAAGGGTATACTAAATTTAACAGTATATATCTTTTTAAAAGTAAGATATAGAAAGCTAGTAGTAAGTTATATTACGTCTTTTATATTTAGACTCTATATATATATTTCTAATTAGGTAAGCTTAGACCTTAATATTATCTATTAGTTATTATATATTAGAGTGTTATCTTATTAGCTAAAGGTAGAGTTATTTATCTTTTATAATATATTACTATACTTTATTATAAACTTTTTATATCTTTATAGTAAAATTCTATTAGGCTATAGAAGAGTCTTAAGATAAAATATAAACTATTTAGTTATATTAAACTAGGTCTAATTAGTTTTAAGGTATAATACTAGTATTAACTAGAGGTATAAGGTCTTTAATATATTAGGTATTAGTCCTATAGTAGTGTTATAGGCCTTAGTAAGGAAAAAGTAAGTATTAATAAATTCCTAAACCTAATTAAGGTGTTTATAGTTAGTAATTTTACTTAGTCTTACTGGTTTCCTTAATAAGCTGTTAGTAATAATATTTAGTTAACTAGAGATATATTTAACCTTAAAGTTAAATAGTTATATCTAGGCTATCTATTATATTATTAAAGCTCTAGAGAGGTTACTAAAGCCGCCTTTAAGCTGTATAGCTAGGACTTAGGCGTCTGTTTCTAATAGAAATTAACCTTATAGATATAGTTATATAGCTTTTTTAATATTATTATAACTGCCTTTAGTTTTAGCTTACTAGCGTTATACTTTAGTTTTAGTTTTTTCTAGATATTACTTTTATATCTAGTAACTACTTACTGCCTATTAGTTATCTATAATAATACTGCTTTTTATCTTTAAAGGCTGGCGTCTATACTAATAATAATCTAGCTAGCGGTAAAGCTATAATTTAAGGTAATAATAAGTAGTGTTAAAGTAAGGTAATCCTTTAATACTTTTATTACTTTAGCCTAATTAGGTCTTTATATAAATACTATATTTTTCCTTATAAGCTTTTAAAAAAATAAAGTTACTTTTATATATTTATTAACCTATAGCTTATAGAATCTAGTTAAGCTAATAAATAAGTAGACTTTTGTAATATCTTTATAGTCTTTCTACTTAAGGAGCTTAATAATCTTAGCTTAATTAGGTCTACCCCTCAAAGCTATATAGGTATCCAATAATAATAGCTAACTGTTAGGCCTATTATAATTTCTTAATAGTAATAGTATAGCCTGCTAGCTCTAGGTTTAAAAGGACTAAGTTAATATTATATAAGTGTTTATAAGTATATTAATATATTTTAGCCTGATTAGGTATATTTTTATTTTTTATATATTATTATTAGTCTTTTAATAATAATATTATTAAGAAAAGCTTTATAATAGTAAAGTATAAGGTTATAAAGGATATATAAGATAATCCTTATAAACTAGGTAACTAAATTTATAGCTTCTTATAGTAGTATATATATCTAAAGTAGACTAATTAGTAATCTAAAGGTTATTAAGTTCTGGCTTTCTTTAGTAAGAGGGACTTAGTTATATCTAGAAAAAAAGTTAAATAAAGATAATAGTTTATATATACTAAAGTCTTTTATAAACTAGTTAGCACTAAAAGGAATATAAATATTATAAATTATAACCCTATTTAGCTTTATATATAAATTAATTAGGCGTAAGGTGTTATCTTTTTTTATAATAAGGAACTATAGGTTATAGTATAAACTATAGTTTTCTTTTAGAATAGCTTTATTTTTATACTTATTAAGGATCTTATAGACTTTTTTATTTAGCCCTTTAGAGACTAAAATACTTTTTTCTTACTATACTTTTTATAAGATTATCCTAATCAATTATAAAAAAGTAACCTTTAGGTTAATAAAGCTATAATAGGGAAAATCCTAAGCTAAAGCTTTTTCTTAGTTTATTAGGATATTCTCTAGAAGCTTTTTTTCCTTTAGCTAGAGGTAGGTAACTGTCTTTATAATACTATTTAAGTAGTCTTATATAATTCTTAAATATAGCTTAATATTTAAGAACTTAGGTGTAATTAGACCTTTAAAAGGTCTTTTATCTAGCTATATCTTTATTTTAGCTTTAGTAAGGTTCTTAACTTTCTATAGAGGGTCTTTTTTAAAGGTAAAAGTGTTATCTACTAGCCTATTAACTAGGTATATTTTCTTTTTTTTCCTTTTATATATTATAAACGTCTTAACTATTTCTATTTTAATCTAATTAAGCTAATCCTTCTATTAATCTATAGTTTACTTATTCTAAAAGGTATTAACCTTATTAAAGACTTTAGTAGTTTTTTAAACTTTTTTTTTCCCCTCCTTTTTATAATATAAACTTTAGTTTTACTAATATAAGTCTTAACGGTTTTATCCTAATTAAGATAAAATAATAAATATAAAAGATAACCTTTATTATTATATTTACTAATTTAAAAAGTAAATTTATAAATATCTTTAGTAAGAAGATTAAAAAGGTCTATAAGGATTATCTTAACTATTATATTAGATTTTTTTTTATTTAGTAAGATAACTTCCTTATTATTAGGTTTAATATTATATCTAAAGATTTCTATTTTTTTAGTAGTTACTCTAGCTATAGTGCTAGGCACTAGTTTTCCTAGTCTGCTTCTCTTAATATTAGTAAGGTAAGAAGGACTTTTTAAATATATAAATCTTATTCTAGTATATAAGACTTAATATCCCTTAGACCTCTAAGGTCTATAAATACTATAGGGATATATAGATAAGTCTTCCCTATTATTATAATAGCTATAATAATATCTATACTATACCTATAGTTAATATTAGCGCTAATAGAAAAAAGGCTGTTAAGTAGAAGTTAGTCTAACATACGCTTATTAGTTCTTATAAATATAGTTATTATAAAGCAGTAGCTATTTATCTAAATAGGTATAATATATACCTTATTAAAAAAGGTTATTTTATAGTAAGGTTAAAAGCTTATATACCTAGCTTAATAGGTATTAGCTATAGACTATTCCTTTTAGTATAGAAATATAAGATAATATTTATATTTACTTTATTATTAAGGATTTTTATAATTAGCTTATTCTAATTAAGGCGGTTTCTACTTACTTAAACTCTAACTTTAAAGTGTATTATTGTAACGGGCTGGGCCTGTATGAGGCCTTGTCCTACCTCTCGGCCCACTACAACCTCGACCGGGGTATCGGAGCTTACGGCGCCGAGCACCTGATGGCTCGTGCAGCATAGACCTGATCAGACCGCCAGTTAGCTCGGATTAGTGGATTTTCCCTTCTTTCTCCTCATCTTAGGATACTCGTACGTAGTCGCCATAGCTGGTTGTAATATACCTTGCCTTAGACCGTTACAATTATAATAAAGATAAAAACTATTATTATAAGCTTTTTAATCTTAGTTATTTTAAATTAGATTAACTTTAGCGGTTTTAGTAATAAGGTTAGAAATTTTCTTATTATAATAATTAATAATTTTATATTTTTTTCTTTTATCTTTTATAAAAAGGTCTCTAATTAGGTTGTATATAGCTTTAGTATAGGTATTACTATACCCTTTAGAATCTAGAAGGTCTTATACTAAAGCTATTATATCTTATTTAAACTATAGCTAGATCTATATAGTAGTACTAAAAGGGATAAAGATAATACTGCTAATTTTCTAAGATACAGCTTATATACTTATAATATAGTTGTTAATATCGCCTTAATTAGGTACTTCTTTAACTTTTCTATAGGTTTAGTTAACTGTAAGAAGTAGTATTATAAGTAGTAGGTTTTAGGTATTAACTATCTTTAGATAGGTATCTATTAAATCTAACTTTATATTTAAAACGCTATTTTATTAAGATAACAGTTTAAATATAAAACCTTATCTAACTGTATACTACTTTATCTAATTAGGCTAATAAAGAACTTCTTTTAGTCTAAAGGATTAAGTAATAGTGTTAACTTAAGAAATCTAAAATACCTTAATATAAGATAATAGTATTATACTAATTAAGACTAAGTTAGTTTTAGCGTCTTATAAAAGCTTTAGCTAATAAGATTAAAATATATTAGTATATAGACGCCTAATTCTATTTTTAAAAATAGTCTTAGTAGCTACTACTAAAGTAAGGTATTAAGAGTTATTAGTAATATAAGCTAAATTCTAAAGTCTATCTAGTTACTAGTAATACTATAAGTTAGTAATAATAAAGTTAAAGACTTTTATAAATAATACTAAAGGTCTTTATAAAATACTATATTTATAAACTAAATAGTCTAATATAATTAGACTAGCCTTTTTATCTTTAAATAACTAAAGGTACTTCTAATAATACTTACTATTATAACTATTATACTAATACTAGTTAGGATAACCTTTTTAAAATCTAGGTCTTATCTAGAGAGTTATATTTCTTTAGTAAAGTAACTATAAGTATTAGTAGGTATTATAAGGTAGTCTAAAAGTATTAACTAAATATATTTATAAGGATATATCTAGTTACTATCTTATCTTTAAAGATATTAAAAAAGCTAGGTTTTAAATAGATATTACTAAATCCTTAATAGTAGTTACTAATAGTAAGTAAATATCTCTAACCTTAGCTATAAAAAATCTAACCTAATTAGTTTATTATACTAACTTTACTATTATAAATAAGGCTTTAGGTCTTATAGTTATTTTAGCTAAACTTTACTTACCTAAAAAGAAGTCTATATAGCTGCTTTTATATTATAACTTCTAGCCTACTTAAGATAATAGAGTTTTTTTAAAAGTATTAAAATTACCTTTTTTAAATAACTAGGTAGAGGTAGTCTATATCTAAAAGGCTATAGCTAGAATAATAGCTTTATTATACTATTTAGTAATAAGCTTTATAAGCTTATAGTTACCTATAACTAGCTTTTTTTTTACTTTAGCCTTTATAATAATACTTTTAACTTTTTAAAATAGTAAGACGGTTTCTTTTAGTAAATCCTCTCTAATTAGACTACTTTTAAATAGGTTATCTAGCCTTTTATTAGGCTAAAGTATAACTTCTTTATTAAGTAGTCTATAGATCTTAAGTAGGTATTTTTCTAATTTAGACTAAGTGTAAGTCTTTACTTTAATCTTAACTATAGCTTAATACTTAGTAGGTAAATACTAAGGTAAAGACTTTACTTTATTCTAATTAGAGTATTATATAAGGTCTATAAAAAAGCTATAACAGTCTAAAAAGTCTATAATATTATACCTATTAAAGGTAAAAGCACCTCTAGATTTAGAAGATAATATCTTTAACGTATATATATAGTAAGTAGCCTATTATTATAAGTGGCCTACTTCCTTCTACCTCTCTACTTTTTCTATAAGTTAATTAAGCTATAATATATAAAATTAATTAAAACTATTTATTACTATCTTCTTTATTACTATTCTAAACTACCTTATAGGTTTATATATTATAACTAGTCTTTTTATAATTACTATATTATTATACGCCTGGTTTTCTACCCTCTATATAAGCCTCCTTATAGGATATTTTTCTTACCTCTAGCTTTAACACCTTTTTTTTCTCCTTACAGCGTCTCTGCTTTAGCTATATTAAGTAACCCTTTAAGACGTAGTTAGGTCTTTTTAGCCCTCTGGCGCTTACTTAGTATATCTTACCCTATATAAAGTCTAAGGTTTTTAGCCTTAATAAGAGTAAGCCTATATACCAACTTACTAATACCTTTAGCTTAGAAGTTAATAAGCTTATATATTACTATTAGAGAGCTACCTTAATATTACTAGATCCCCTTTTTAAAAAAACTAGAGCTTTATACACCCTTAATTACTATAGTTAGTGTCTTTAGGTCTTAAAAGCTATTACTGCCTAAAGGTAAGCTAAAAGGTGTTAGTGTCTTTAGCTTAAAATCTAAGTAAGAAATAATAATTTTAAGGTTAAAAGGTATAAGACCAGCCTATTTAAAGCCAGCTTATATATTTTTTTCCTTTATTATAGTCAAAAATACTACTTTAAAGATAGAAAAAAAGTTATCTTTTATAATATATAAAATCTATATCTATATTATCTTCTTAATTTCTTTACTATATAAGTGTTTTAATAGACTAAAATAACTTATATTAAGAGGCTAAAGCTTATATAATAAATAAAGAGGTATATATAAAGTAATAATCTTTTATTCCTTATAGAAATTATTAAATTTAGTTAATTTATAGCTATTATAGCTATTAAGGATTAGAAGTTAATAAGTACCTTTTATATAAGACTTTATATACTAGTTAAAATAATTTAACTAATTTAGGCTAATCTTATTTATTATCTATCTATTTTTACTTAGGTAGATATACTAGTTAGCTAGAAATTAGCCGTTTTAATACTAGGAGAGGAGATAATATTTACCCTTTATAATAATATATAAAGGTATTACCTAACTATCTATATATATACCCTAAATAATAGAAACCTATTCTTAGTTACTAGGCTGTTTTATATAAAGCCTTCTTTTATAATTAGAGGTTATAATAACCTTTATATATAACAGTATTTCTATTAAAAACCTAGTTTTATTAAAGTTATAGATATTATAATCCTTTATCTTATACTTTATAATTATATTTTATATAAATATAAACCAGCCTTATATAATTATAAGGTCTTTAGCTAAGGCCCTTTAATAGTTAATCTAGTGTTAAAATCGTATTTTTAATTATAGTTATTATTATATAAAATGCTCTGCCTATTAGGGTCTAACACGCGTTACGTTATATTCGTTTAGAAGTCAGTCGGCTATATCTTATACGTCTTCTTGTTATAAAAGAAACCCTTAATTAATTAAGTTAATAACCCTTTTAAGAATTATATCCTCCTCTACTTTTATTATCTTTATTAATTTTAGACGTATCTCGTCTTATGTAATACATCTAGCGCATCAGTAATAGAGTAAACTTTAAGAGACCTTAAAGATAGTAGCTGCCTTTTATATAGACATTTTTAGGTCTTTTTTAATAGCTTAGATAGTAAGGATAATACGGCTTTTAATTAAAGAGGATTATATGTTTGTATATAGAGGAATATTAGTGTAAAGGTTAAAGAGGTAGAAAGTAGGAGGAAGTAGGCCACTTACTATAATAGGCTACTTACTATATATATACGTTAAGATAAAACGTTTTAAAGATTATATAATATAACCTAAAGAAATATAAAAGTATTTATATATATAAAACCTAATAAGTATAA
>MU843606.1:0-93174 GCA_030867255.1 Colletotrichum somersetense
GTTATGGTGGTTTGAAAAAGGTGAAGTTCTTGATGATGCGGCATTTTCGGATGGTTCGGATGTAGGGGTGGTTCAAATGTGGGGTAGGTGGGTTAGTAGAACTGGCGGCTTTGGGCCGCGGGAGGTCAAGGGGGTGCTGTGCTCCACGGGAATTGTTGAAGTGGGAGCAATAGGGCCAGTGGCTGTGAAAGGTCGGAAACCTACTGTCCGTGTGTGTGGTATCACGAGCGCCTCATGTCTAGAGACTCATTAGAGCAGTCCTGTCATGTGCCGTTCAGAACATGTTTCACCTCTAGTTAAGTATACATGTATATAGCAACTATACCACCCGACAGTATTTACTGAACCTATATGGTTACCTCGCATCCTATTTCTCCTATAACCTTCTATCCGCTCTAACTTGTTGCACCTGGCCTAAGCTGTACCCATCAGGTAGTTTGTCTCGAAACCTAGAATCAATGTGAATCTGTAATGCTCGCTGAGATAGCCTTGAGGGTCCAAACAAGCACCCTGTGCTTACCAATGCCACTACTACAGCCATCGCCAGCATTACTACCCACTCGCTGCCCCTACTCAAGAGGAGGCATATGTCATTGTTTAAAGGGCAAATGTTTCAAGAATCTCTTCTAAATTTCAAACGTAGAGGTTATTCGGCATTCATCATAATTATGCGTCAATTAAGTCCGACATTATGCTACATACTTTATCTATTCTTGCAATTGATTTCATCACAGATTCGTAGTTCTCGTAAAATATCCAAAGCAAAAAACCACATTATTCTGCTAAGTCGGGAGACGAATCCTTCAGATGCCGTCCGTCTCGTAGTATGGGTCATCCGGCAGGTAAGGGAACTTTCTAACAACGACATCTCCCTTGTAGTCCCACAGATCAACCTGAGTAGGCTCGTAGTCCAGCGAGCAGGTATCCGTCTCGGCCCCAAAACTGACAACCTTGGTGGTGCTGCCGTTAGAGTAGTTGATGCGAACCATATTGACCGTCTCAACGTTCGGGCCAACCTCAAAATAGTTGGCAGGCATAAACTGGATTCCGGAGTGTGCGGTGGTGAAGACCGTGGTAGGCAAGTCGCCCTGTCGGCCGAGTCAGTATCATCATCATCCATTCGACTCAATGTTCAACAGGAAAGGGGATACAGAGAAGCAATGCGAAGACACAGATTTGTATGGAATATAGCTGCCTGGACTTACAGTGTGAGGAACGTGGTGCATGCCGAGGTTGAACCAAAGGACAAGGTCGGTCTGGTTCAGACTCTCGCCGTCAAAGAATGCATCGAAATTGACAGGGGGGTTCTCGGTATCCTGATTGTTGTACGGGTGGCTGCTCCGAGGTTCCGTGTCTTTGCGCTTGGAGACCATGATGTCGTAGCCGGCCCACTTGGCCGTGTTTTTCAGAATATTCGAGTCCTTGACAGTCAGGTGCGCGGAGCCAGTGTAGGGGAGCACACGGTAGGCGCGGTACTCGCCGTGTCTGTTTTTCGCCTCCTGGTTCAGGACGAAAAGCTGGTCCTGGTTGTTGTAGCTCCAGTCGAAACGGCCCTGGTCCTCGTTCTGGACAAATTCCCGCTCCAACTTCATCGTGTTGAACGCCTTGCCCTTGGACCAGGGATATACCTGGGTTGTGGGCACCTGGTGCATGCGCTGCACGGTGTTCTCGGTGCCGAGGATGTCGAAGTCGGCCTTGAAGTTGATCACGTGGTCGTGCATGCTCCCGGACAGCTGGTCGTGAATCTTGAAGCCGTACTCGTCGTTTTTGGCGTAGAAAGCGGCCTGGATGTAACCGGAGGCGCGGACCTCGACGGCAACGCTGCCGTCGAGGAAGAAGCTGTAACTGAACATGTAATCGTAGTTTCCGACGGTCGAAACGGAGCGGATGGTGAAGTACACGTTCTTTGTGGCCGTTACGTACTCTGATGAACTGTGACGGGCCATCGGGTAGTCGGCGTCAAACTCAAACATGCAGATGCTGTTAAGATGCGTATGTGTGCTCTCATCCACGTAAAAAGAGGTGTTCAGGTACGTCGCATATGACGGGCAGTCATAACCCTTCAGGAGTTCGAATGCAAAAGGACCGAAGCCGTAGTAACTGTCGAGGTATGCTACGTGAGACTGTGTGGGGTCGCTTCCTACAGACTAGTCAGGTATTCGTATCTTCCGTGGTTCGTGATAGAGAACTTACCAGCATAATGAGCCAAGGCCTCCTGAAGACCAAGCTCGTAAATGATTCTCTGGCCCTTGTAGCTGATATCGTAGAGAGCCATTCCCGTGTCGCGAGTGAAGCCAACATAGAAGCTCCAGCCCATCCACTCGACATATTTCCTCGCGGGGTCCACAGAGTACCTAGCGCCCTGGGGAGCAACTGATGTCGGAGGAGCCATGGTGTCCCTTGGGAGGATCTCGCCCTGCTGATCGGTGGCCGACCAGTCACCAGCGAAGTTGCCACCCAGCTTCTCGACATTGCCACTCCAGTATGCGTTGCGGAACTCCTCCGTAGTCTCGTAAAAGATGCCGTTGTAATACCACCCCTCAATGAACCATTTGGAAGGGTCGCGTCCCGAGACGTCCGACATGAAGAACAGACCCATGGGCATCATGGAGCCCACATCAAAGATGGAGCCGGGGATGCTCCAGAATGTGTCCCAACGCTGAACGCGGCCGCCATCCTGATAGTATGGGTCAATGCCCCAGATCGTCAGTGTGTCGTTTTCAAGTCCCTGGCATGTAGCATTCCAGAGGTCCTTGGTGATGTCCGCGACGCTCCTGCCAACTTTGTGAATCCACTCCTGCATGGCATCATCATCCGCGTCCAGGTTGCGGACTCTTCCGCTTGTCTTGCGGGTGTACGGGTACTCGAGACGCTCCCACTTGGTGGTGCCATTGGTGACCGGCAAAGGGCCAACGAGGATGTCCTGGTATTCTGGACTTTCAGAAGCACGGAAGTCAAGTACCACATGGGCGTAGCGGGCTGGTGCGGGGCCGGCTCCGTCAATGTAGGCCAGCGCATCAGACTTATTCGGGTGCATGAGCTCTACCAAGACACTGTTGAGCCGGTTAGCAAATAGTACAAACGTGTGTGCGCTGCCCTCGAGGTTACTTGCATAGTATTGTCCCACGCTGTAGCGTTGTCGCTCAGAGTCAGGTTCAGCTCTTTCTGGGCGAAAAGCCATTCGGTGACGCCTGCGGCTTCTGGGCCCGTCAAGCCACTCCAAATGTTTTCTTTGGGCGCCTCAATGTCAAGAGGGCTGTGAGGAATGCAGTCAGCCGGCTCCGAGGTGTTGGCGAACTGGCGCTTGTTGATCGCTTGGCTGAGGGCCTTCCTGCCATGCCCCTTGGCGCGCTGTTGAGCCCATGGAGTTTTTGGCAATCCGTTGACTTGTGGCATGAGGTCGGAGCCCACAAGTAGCAGAGCTCCCAAGCCCAAGGCCCGGGCGATTGAAGAAAAACCCATTGTTTCTGGAGGCAGAACCAAACGTTTTGCCTGTTTTTTGAGGACTCGAAATGACGGGATAGGCCTTAAGAGCTCACTCGGTCAGGAGGCAAAGCGATGGGCGCCTTTGGACTTAAATATTTTTGACCTAGCCAGAATTATGGCTACTGGCTCGAACATCTTCACGCAGGTCATCCCGACACCGGTGATATGGTTGCATCGGGGTAAAAACCCTTGAGTGTCATTTTGACATTACCAACTGACAACAGTTTTCATTCTTCGGATGAAAGCTAACCTATCTCAGTAGAGTGGCGCGCCGCTAAGAACGAGAGAGCATATCATGAGCGAGAACCTCATCTGTATGCCAGGGTTTTGAGAAGCGAGCTGAGGGGTAACTCGATTTTGGGAACCCCCGGTCCAGATAGTGGTGTTACCTTGCTTCCGACCAGTAGTCTATCACATATCACCGACTCATAGAATTGAGTTGCTTTTTGCCTTCAGCCATTACAGCCTGCGGAAGAGATATGACGTATGCCTCGGGGACTGAGTCGAAGCCAGGTATGATATCGCGGGCCGGGGCTGGCGGGTCCTGTCATCTCGAAATGCGAGGTGCAAAAGCCACACTGCCCATTTAGTTGGTCATTGCGTTGTTACTTTGATCGAAGGGTGGATTTTCGATATGTTGGTATGGTCGGCTTGGTAAACAAAGGTCCCGCATTCGTGATAAGGCGCAACGTTAACCAGCTGGCTATGTTCTCCATAGTACTGATAGGCCGACAGATGAACGCCGATTGGTACTTCTACGCCGGCCGTTGACTAAGATGGCTTATCTTGAAGTGGAATTATGCGGAGTCACCAGCCGGGTAAACCTTGTCGTCCAGGGATGAGCTTGGCGATCGTTAAACATAATGCGGAGAGCTGGGTGGTATTGTAAGGCATGGCGGGTGTCTGTGAGTTCCGTCTGAAGATCCAAACATAAACCATCTGTTGGTTATATTGATGGACCATGGCTTCAAGGTGCAATCTCTACACCTGCTCTACACGTGGAGGCAGAGCCTGACTGGATATGGGAGGACCTATGCAGCCGCTAACCCGATGTAGGATTGCATTCAATACTGTGAGTTGTCTTTGGTCTTATCTTGGCCGCACTGGCCTGGCGAGCGGGATGTGCCGTGTTGGCCACCACCAGTTGAGAAGTCGCTAGTGGAATGATTACTTAGTTCATGGATCGATAGGATAGTATCAACTGCAGTCAGGGTATAATGAATGGATGAGAACCTGGGCAAATCATTCCAAAGATGCCTCGCGATGAACACTTAACTGCATGGTGTAGTCAAATGACTTGTACCCTAAACATCGAGAAACAATCCCCACTCCCATGCCAGGGCACTGATAAGCTTCCCCGCCACTGATAGGTAAAATAGACAACCGGCCAATTTACGTGATTTGGGACTTTTGACTAGGTTGGAAAGAACCATCGCTATCTTACTAGTCTGGTGGAGGTTCAGTGGTTGCTGCGGCACCCCCCACGTCTAGCGGTCTGACTTCGGTGACCGAGGGTTCCAAGGTTGATTTTACCAAGCAACGTCACTTCCTGCAACGGCTCTATTGCCAACCCTGGCGATCAGGTTGACCGGTTGAGAGGCTTTTATCAAATATCCAGAGTCTTGTAGATTCCGATGTCGGCACTAACCTAATACAACGATTTCCAGACGTAGGGCAGAAAACTTCGCTCAGTTCAAAAACAGTGTCGATTAATCGTTATTTCAGCCGCTGTCTTTTATTAACGACTTGTGGCAAAGATGGAGGGTGCAGGGATGGGGGGGAGGGTCACTCGTTAGGATAGTATACCCATGTGAAAGGGGAAAACCCCCCCCCCCATTAGGCGGACGCACTCACACATTTCTTACCTGCAGCCGCCTAGACTGTAAGATTCGTTATTTACCTTGAGAATTACTGCGTTGTATTGACCGCATGCGATTTTAGCCGCTTTGAAGTATACTATACTGTGAATATATTTACAACGAAGAATCCTCCAACGGAACTGCGCAGTAACTTCATAGGCCTGAACTGAGCCGTGGTGTTCAATGGCCAACAGTTTGATTAACTTCTGTGAATATCTATAATTCATTTTTGCGAAATGACAATCATCAATAATGGCGGTCAACTTTGGATCACTAAATTGGCAGATAGGAATGAACCGGGGCCTCCAGTCGTCCAATCTTTTTGAAAATAGACTGCTAATTGGTTAGAAAGGATCAACCATACTTGATGGAACAGCTCGATCCTTATGTTATAGTCTCAGTAGCCTCTTCATCTCCGTGCCCATCATTCCTGGATGGGGCACAACAATTGCACCCGCGTTCTGAAGCGCCGTGGCCTTTACATCGGCGGACGCATCTCTTGGTGAAAGAACGGCACCGGCGTGGCCCATGGTCTTTCCGGGCGGCGCTGTTCTTCCAGCAACCATAGCAACAATCGGCTTTGGGTTCGAAGTCGACTGTCTGTAGGCTTTAATAGCCTCAGCAGCTCTGAGCTCAGCTTCTCCGCCGATCTCCCCAATCACAATAATGCCCTTTGTCTCATTATCGTCGAAGAACAGCTTGAGGCCGTCAATCAAGGTAGTTCCTATTGGCGGCTTGGTCAGACGTCTTAACATGCAAACTTGGGTTGTCAACAATTACCAGGCATCATGTCACCTCCCATCCCCACAACAATACTCTGCCCAAGTCCTGCTTTGGTAGTCGCACCAACCGCTTCGTAGCTCAATGTTCCACTCTTAGAGACAATGCCTACTACGCCCTTGGTGTATTGTTTGTATGGCATGATTCCGATACGACACTGACCAGGTGCAATTATACCAGGGCAATTGGGCCCGACAAGACGGGTTTTACTTTGCGTTCTCAACACTTCATGAACCCTCGCCATGTCGTGAATTGGAACATGTTCAGCAACCGACACCACAAGTGGGACCTCAGCCTCGATGGCCTCGATGATGGCACCGGCTGCAAATTGCGCGGGTACAAATACAGCACTTGCGTGAGGTTTGATCTTTTCCATCGCCTTGGAGCAAGAATTAGTGTTTTCAACCGAATAATCCGACATTTGGAAGTTGAATATATCGCACCTCTTTTACTGTGTCAAACACAGGAAGACCAAGGTGAGTCTGTCCTCCTTTCCCAGGTGACACCCCGCCCATGATATTTGTTCCGTACTCAATCGTGTCTTTTGCATTTTTGGTAGCCTTTTCCCAGTAAGCCACAAAATAGCACAAAATCCACTACACAATCGTCATTCGACATACCGCTTTACCGGTAAATCCTAGGCGGCGTCAGTAATCGCCTGATTGCACAGAGTATTTAGCTCGAGTACCCTGATATATCACCCTTGTATTCTTGTTTATCCCCAAGTTCGCAATTGTGCCGTCATATGGGGAGCATTTCTTAGCCGTGGACGAAAACGTTCTTTTGACAAGCCAAGTTGTGTTGGACTGTAAATAGATGAACCTGGGTAAAATGTGACTGGCCATAACGGGTGGTGCTTGATGATTGGTTGGCAAGGAATGCATGCCAATAGTCGAAAGAATTTGAAGAAGTCTCTTTAAACTCTTTTTGAAAATTGCTGGCAGGCTTCGTTTATATAACATGGATATAGCCGAGAGGTGATGTCACTGGCGTAGCTAGGCTATCCCCGCTTCGGTAATACATCGAGAACCCCAAATATCACCCACTTCCAGAGGTTGTATAACGTGCCCATCCAAAAGGCCTCAGATCTGAGTTATCGAAACGCAATCATTGAAAGCTCGAAAGTGATCACGGCCATGGTTTACCGGAGAAGCAAATCAGTTCTTGTTTACGCAGAGTGAGAATGGTTTTACATTCAGCGAAGATAGTATCATCAACTAGAATACAAATACATCAGCCAGTGTACTACCAGTTATTGGCGACGATACTACTGCTTCTATGGGTCTTTGAAAGCTAGGCGATATGCTGCTGCATTTGATTGCAGTCATCTTTATTGATCGTTTAAACGCTTCATGTTCATATATGACTCAAAATGATTGCAGACACAAAACCACGCTTGAATTCCTACTTTGGATAGGTTGGTTCTTTGCGCCCAGTGCATCTCGGTCGCTAAGATGTTATGTCAAGTGCCGATTCGGGGACCTGAAAGCCACCAGCGCTGAGGTTATTGCCGCACCGCTCTCTCAGGAGAATTGGATGGCAAAGTGGCTCGTACCGGTCTATTCAGGGCAACCGTCAAAGGTGTTCTATCCTTTGTATTGTAGCGGTGTACGCGGTACTTCTAGTTCATGGAGGCACAGAAACCTCTTCCGGATGGCATATAATATGTCCGGCACGATGCATCTAGAGTGAATCCGGAGCCGGTCCCACCGCTTCTGTTCCGCCGGGTTCCGGACATCCGTGGGTAAACCTAGCGTGCAAGGGGCTATTAGGGGTGTGCCACCGCCATTCTCGTGTAATTATCCATGTTTAGCTCGTGATCCCGAAGGCGATCAAGAGCCAATAAGCGGGCCTGTTAAGCTTAGCGCGCGCTGGTAAGTATGCGGTCATGGTAGGCAGCGTTGCATAGCTAAGAATTGTAAGAAAGTCGGTAGTGAGGCGTAGGTGCAGCTAAGGCTTCCCTCTGAGCTCCTCCAATTCACTCTTTGATGGTGTACTTTTTCATTGCGGGGTAGGAACTTTATTCAAGTGTTAAAGCATTGCTACCTAAACCACTCGGCTCTGGTGTCACTCTCCGCCTGTTCCGTAGACTGTAATTATGTTTTTGGTGTCAGCCTACCCACCTGAATTGTGCATGGGCAGACGTGTAACCCCAATGGTTGTGAGACATTGGCACTTCTCGGTCGCGCATCGACACGGGACGGCAATTCAGCGATAAGACTGTCTCACGTCATTTCGGTGAATCACCTACCCCTCCCTCCCTTCCGGTCAGTTACATATTCACACCAACGCAATCAAATCTCCAGGCTGGGAATTGTCATCAGGGCTCATCCGTCTACTTGGGATCGAAAGCTTATCAGAAATCTCTCGACATTTGCTGCATCTGACCTATTCGGTGGTCTTCCTACGCAAGCATGGATCCCGCGAAGCTCACTGGCCAGGCTCTCCTTAGCCACACTATCCAGACGACACCCATTATCGACAACCATGCTCATCCACTGCTGGACCTCGACGCCATTGGGCGCTATCCACTCCTTTCCATCACTACTGAAGCTCATGGAGATGCGATCCACGCCTCTTTGACCAGTCTGGCTCACTTGCGGGCTGTGAAACAGCTTGCTAAAGTACTGAGATGCGAGCCTAGTTGGGAGGCCGTCGTCAATGCCATTGAGGCAAAACGCATTGAAGACTACGACTCCTGGGTCGCGAAGTGTCTGAATGGCATTGAGTCTGTCCTTGTTGATGATGGCCTAGACGGCGAGGACACGGTATACCCCTACACGTACTTCAGTGACGTTACACGAAGTCCGGCGAAGAGAATCGTCCGCATCGAGAAGATCGCTGCTGAAATCATCAACAAGCACCTGCCCAAGGAGGGATCAGCCGCAAAGAATACCGAAGATGCCGGTGTCTTGTTCGAAAAGGCACTAAAGGAATTTGATCAGAGTATTGCGGAAGCTATCGCCGATCCCGAGGTGGTTGCCTTCAAGTCCGTCATCTGTTATAGAACTGGCCTGGCGATCCCCAGACGACCGGATGCTTCAGCAGCTAGAAAGGCTTTCCAGACAATCCACGAGAGCTCTATACAAGGAACCGATAAGACATTCAAGCGTGTCAATCACCAAGGGTTGAACGAGTACTTGGTTCACAGACTCGCATGCCTTATTAGGAACTCTACCGGCGCCGGCAAGAAACCAATTCAATTCCACACTGGCCTGGGTGATAACGATATTACCCTCACTTCTGCATCTCCATCTCATCTCCAGGAGTTCATCCGGCAATATCCTACTGTACCTATTGTACTGCTCCACGCCAGCTACCCCTTTATGAGGGAAGCTGGGTACTTGGCCTGCGTCTACTCTAACGTGTACGCTGATATTGGAGAAATCTTTCCTTTTCTGAGTCGAGACGGCCAGGAAACTGCTGTGAGACAAATTCTTGAGCTATGTCCATGGTCCAAGATTCTTTGGAGCACAGATGGGCATTGGTTCCCAGAAACTTACCTGCTTGCCGTGCTGCAAGTAAGAGAGGTCTTGGAAAAGGTATGTACCAATACCCCCGTGATTCATTTGTTGCATGCTGCTAATTACTACAGGTTCTGTGCGAATATGCTCGCAAAGGGCACATGACTTGGCGAGAGGGTACTCAACTTGTGAAAGACATTCTTTTCAACAACTCGAATAATATTTACCACTTAGGGCTCGAATTCGACTTCAACGAGTCAACCATCAACCCAAGGAGACTGTCTGGTAGAAGTGACCTGGACATCCTCGAAGCTTTCTTGGATGGAAAGAAGCCACCGCAGTATCTTCGCATTTACTGGAACGATATGACCGCTACGTCGCGAGTCCGGGCTGTACCGATGCGGAAGGTTCTTTCTGTCTTTAACGAAGTTGGAGACTTTTCGCTTAGCATCACCAAGGCGAGCCTTGGTCTCTTACAAAACGACCATGTCGTTCCAGGGGCATCCGGCACAGGAGAATACCGACTTCATCCCGACTTCACCTCTCTGCAAGAAGGGCCGAGAGACGGACATATTAGCGTCTTTGGCGACTTTAGAGAGCAAGACGGATCACCGGTTCCTTTTTGTCCACGATCTTTGCTTCAGCGAGTAGTAGAGGTTGCCGCTCGACACGGGTTAACATTCCACCTCGGATTCGAAATCGAGCTTGTTCTTCTCGAGCGCACAGGCAAAGCCTTTGACAAGTACAGAACTCTCGACAACGACGGGCATGCTTGGTCCACTTCCCGCATGATGGACCATCCAGTCTTCGTCAAGGTCATTGAGAGGGCCGTTGCCGAGTTGGATGCGAGAGGCATCTACATCGAGCAGATACACCCCGAAAGCGCAGCTGGTCAGTTTGAGGTCATTCTTCCACATGCTCCACCGTTGGAAGCGGTAGATACGCTTCTGTACGTCCGCGAGGTCATATCCAGTATTGCTACTGCCGAAGGCTACAGAATGACCCTCCACCCTAAACCGTTCCCGACGTCCTGTGGTACGGCAGCTCATGTGCACATGTCAATCACTTCGGCCGGCGGTTCCAAGCCTGAGACGTACAATCCCTTCTATGCTGGCATCTTGAAACACCTTCGATCCATTGCCGCCCTGACCTACAGCAATCCTGTCAGCTATGAGAGAGTTCAAGATGGCGCATGGGCCGGAGGTCGGTGGGTCACTTGGGGCACTCAGAACCGAGAAACACCACTACGCAAGATTGAGGACAGCCATTGGGAAATCAAGTGCATGGATGGAGTTGCTAATCCTTACCTGGCAATAGCTGCCCTTCTTGGCGCGGGCACTCACGGATTTGGACAGGGAGAGAAACTGTCCTGGGGCGACTGTGAAGTTGACCCTGCATCTCTGACGCCCAACGACCGGAAGGAGTTAGGCGTGGAACTGATGCTCCCGTCAGGACTGCCCGAGGCTCTCAAAGCTCTGCGGGCGGATGAAGTGATGAACGAGGTGCTAGGCGAAGATTTGATCGAAAGGTATGCCACAGTCAAAGAAGAGGAAATGAGAAATTTGGAGGCCATGAGCAGCGACGATAGACGGCAGTGGATAATGGAAAGATACTGAGTTGTCGGAGTTACCGCCACTTAGTACATTCAAGGATGCTGTTCCCTCTGATATATATGTTCGTCAAGCTCCATGTGGTATAAATACATCATATATTGTGCAAAGAGTTTTCTTTACTGAAGAAGCCTCTGGACCTCTGAAGTCCTTAGTAATGCAAAGGGTGAAGTGTCATCTTATCACTCGATGCCACGTATCGGCGGTAGTGATCTACAAATAAGGTGGAGAAAGATTGCAACATGTATTTGATTGCTACTTTGGGAAAGACCACGCGTGGCAAGCCTAGGTATCATCAGCCAAACAACCAAACTTGGCAAGGTTACAGTGAGCGTCAGCTTAGAGAAGACATTGACAGTTATTCTGTTTCCAGCTAACCCTCGCACCCGCTCTCACGCTTCAGTATCAACTCAAGAATAAATAGGGCGCTTAGCAACCTCCCCGATCGGCCTTCTACACGTTGGGTATATATGGACGTTGCTGAGAAAGCTGCTTTCAGTCCCAGCTGCATCAACAGCGGAGGCAGATTTTCTCGAGTTGGAGTCAATAACTCATGTGGCATTGTGGTGCTGATCTCGTGGAGGCTTCTAGTAAGCCATGCGCTCACTACAGCCCGCCCAACTACTACTTCGAACCCTAGAGGCCGGCAAAGGGGTCCCAGCTGGGATCTTCGACCGGCGTGTATTCCATCCGATCGGCAATGGTCTTGGCGACGTCTTTCCCGTATACGGATCCGGTCCAGGCGAACGTCAGATCGATACCGGCACTGATACCCGAGGACGTCCAAACATGCCCGTCCTGCACCCATCGTGCCTTGTGTACCCAATCCACCTCGGGCCGCAGCGCGATCGTTTCCTTCCACGACAGCTTATTCGTGGTCGCTCGCCTCCCGTCCAGGACCCCGGCCCGCGCCGCCACGCCCGACCCGGTGCAGACGGTGAGCAGGTACTGCAGCGAATCGAACCTTTCCCGGACGAAGTCGATGGCGGTGTTGATGCTCGGGTACCGTGTGCCCTGCCCGCCTGGGACGATGAGAACGTCGAGGGGCGGGGCCGTCTTGAAGGTATGAGTGGGCACGATGAGCTGGCCGAAGTCGGAAGCTGTAGTGGCGGGCTGGCGCGTGGTGTCCGGCTTGGTCGACACAGGGTCTAGAGTGTCTGCGATGGTGTACAGGTTCATGTTGTAAGACCGGGACAGCATGTTGAGAGCGTCCAATGGCCCGAAGACGTCGAGCGCCTGGAATGCCGGGAAGAGCACCACGCCGAAGTTGAGGGGCTTATCTGTAAGATAGTCAGAATTGTCTCCGAGACTGCGAATAATAGCAGCATAAGCGGTGTTTACCATCTTCATTCGACTCATCGCCGGCAACGCGCTCGCGCTCCTGAGCCATTGGTGGGTTATGACTGAATCTCCCGACGCGGGGAAGTGGAGTTGAGACAGTCAATGTGGGTTTCTTGGCGAGCACTGATATGATGAAAAGTGCAACTTCTTCTGCTGGGCAATCTACTTGTCAGTAACAGTGTATGCTTGTCACGACATTTAAGCACTGAGGCACAATACCTGAACCCCGCGATTTGGTTAGAGCTAGGTTTAAGTCCCTGGAGAAGTGCACACGGAAGGCCGATCAGCGCGCTCGGAGATCGATGAGAGTTATGTAAGGTCAGCAACGAGGGAGTTTGCGGGGTTTTAGTACTCGTAGAGCAAAAGGACGGAAAGATCTCCGGACTCCGGCGTTGAGCGCTTTAGATCGCGTCATGGTCGCTTACGAATTGCTTTCTGAAGGCGTAATAGCACATCTATAGCTATCCCCATGGCGGTTCAGCAGAACGTTTAGTCTTTCCGATCGCAAGTTTTCCAGCCCAACTTGCTCAAGGGGAAAGTAGGCTCATGGGGAGACCAATCACAGTCCCATGCTCGCTGGCCCCTCAAACTAAAGTGGTACATCACAGCTTATTGCCCATGTTTACATGGACCGCCTTGATCTGGCTATACGCCTCGAGACCCGCCTCGCCGAGCTCCCGTCCAATGCCGCTCTGCTTCACGCCACCAAAAGGAACTCTAGGATCACAGTCTTGGCTACTGTTTATCCACACCATGCCCGACTCGATCTCGGAGGCCACGCGGTGTGCCCTCTCCAAGTTCGTCGTGAAGACGGCAGCACCTAAGCCATAGACGCTGTCGTTGGCGATCTCAATCGCCTCGGCCTCTTCGCTAAACTTTTGGATCACGACAACGGGCCCGAAGATCTCCTCGCGCCAGATCCTCATGTCACTATTGACGTTCGTAAAGACCGTCGGGGAGACGTAGTACCCCTTTCCGAGGTGTGCCGGCCTCTCGCCCCCGGTCTTAACTGTCGCGCCCTCATCGCGGCCGGCTTGAATGTAGGCCAACACGCGGTCGTATTGCTGCTTCGACACCTGCGGGCCCTGGTAGGTCTCCGAGTTCCATTGATTGCCCACCTTGCTCGTTTTGTGGATCTCCTCGACGAACTGAGCGACAAAGGTCTCGTAGATATCTTGCTGGACAAGTATCCGCGATGTGGCTGTACAGATTTGGCCCTGGTTTGACATGATGCCTAGGTGCGACCACTTGACGGCTTGCTCGAGGTCTGCATCGTTGAAGATTAGAAGCGGCGACTTTCCGCCCGTCTCTAGTGTGACGTTCTTCAACGTCGCCGACGCCATCTTCATGATGCTCGTTGCGGTCCCCGTTGATCCCGTGAAAGCAACCTTATCCACCAGGGGGTGCTGGACGAGGGCGGCACCGGCATCCTTACCCAAACCGTTGATGAAGTTCACAACGCCGGGAGGGAAACCGGCTTCCTTGACGAGGCGGCCGAGAACGAGAATGCTCAGTGGGGTCTGTTCGGCTGCCTTGAGAACTACTGTGTTCCCGCAGGCCAGAGCTGGGCCGAGCTTCCATCTACGATATAACACACGTTACTTGGATGACGCTTATTGTTGAGATTGATCTAGACTTACGTCGCCATGGAAAGAGGGTAGTTCCATGGGATGATCTGACCCACGACACCAATAGGTTGCCGAACAGTATAGGCAAATTTGTTCGGCAGAGCGATGGTCTGGCCGAAAATCTTGTCGCACCAGCCACTGTAGTAGCGGATGACACCTACAGCTTCCACGAGATCGTTGGTCAATGCCTCGATGTAAGTCTTGCCTACATTAGAAGCAGTCAGAAAATTGACTGCGACGATCGCATGGTGCTCAAGGCGGGGGCTTTTAGCGTCGTTTGTCTCCTACCATTGTCCCAAGCGTCGATGGTCGCGAGCAACTCCTTATTCGATTCCATCAGGTCGGCGAGGCGGGCCATGAGGACGCCCCTGTCCGATGCCGATAGTTTTTTCCAGGCGGGGTTCTTCAACGCCGCCGCCGCAGCTTTCACCGCCATATCGACATCATCTGCGCTAGCTGCGTGGACTGACGCAATCTCTTCTTCGGTACTATAAATGATACTCATAAGTATGACACGAACGGGGGGACAGGTTCGTGAGATGTCTAAACTTACGCCGGGTCAATAGCAGGAATGGTTTGTCCGGTGGATGAGGGCACGAATTCGTTGTTAATGAAAAGGCCCGTTGGCTGAGTCCACTTCTGCCCGTTAGGCGCAGTGAGCTCGACAGTGAGATCGCTCATCCTATTTGCAAAGTATACAATTCAAAAGGTAGGAATAGAAGGTGTTTTGTAGCCTCTGCAAGTTAGAGAAAGTTAAGATGCGTGATAATACGTGTTGGGTGACGAAAAGATCTGAGTTTGAGCAGAGGCAAACTTCTGAGAAGGGCCTTATCGCACAGCGCACGCGTCAGATAAAGCTTGCGGGTTCTATGCTTGTGCTTGTGACATCCCCCCCACAGTTGGCCGAGAGCTGATATCGGACAATATCTCCGTCATAAGGCCACCGGCTGACCTACCGGAAGTCTTTCTTCAGAGATATTGCGCTAGTCGGCCTTCTTCTTTTCCAATCCCAGAAGATGACATGGAACTCTTACCTCTTCCAGACTCCGGATGCGGCCTTTCGGTCCTCCGGTACTTGGATTCTGGAAGAGTGATGGTTTTGTTCGGAGTTATCGCGGAGACATCCCTCTTGTGAACCCCCCTGACGCTGCGAGGGGTACTTGCGGGGCATGGGCACCAAGAAATATGGAGAGATTGAGGGGTAGTAGAAGTGCTGTTACAGCATGATCCTCTTCCTGGTGGTTTCAGGGGAGAGGGTCACGGCTCTCAATGCTGGAAGGGCGTAAATAGTTGGATTAGATGGTGTTTTGGTTGTTTTGCCTTGCCCAATGGCTCGAAGAAGTTATCTGTTTTCAATCGTTGACTACTCACCTTACCTATTCCTGCTCATAGACTGCTTCGATGATTGACAGACGCTTCCCGTGCCACAGCTTTGGGGATCTCGTTCTCCAGGCCCTCTCCCGCGGGCACCCAGCCCAGCACCACTTTGGCTCTGAGTGCTTCGCTGCGAGCATTTGTTCCGTACATCGCCGTTCCATACGGTAGCAGACTGTCTGCCACCTCCGGATCAATCACTTCAACCTCATCTGTAGGAATGAGTCCCTTCTCGGCCGCAGCAGTAGCAATAATCTTGGCGATTTCGCCAAAAGACTAATAAGAAAACGCGTCGTGTTAGCGGTTGCTATCGGATCGAGGCGGGTTGTGCACTCACGATTTCCCTGACGCCAGCCAGGTACAATCCGTTCGAATTCCAGACTTGCTCCTCGCTCTTTGCTT
Source organism: Colletotrichum somersetense (assembly GCA_030867255.1). Taxonomy (NCBI): domain Eukaryota; kingdom Fungi; phylum Ascomycota; class Sordariomycetes; order Glomerellales; family Glomerellaceae; genus Colletotrichum; species Colletotrichum somersetense. The sequence continues at coordinate 15,945 of MU843606.1, forward strand.
CGACCGCCTTCTCTACCAGGCGTAAGATCAAGCGGCTGACGTCCTCAATGTGCACGTTGCCCCATTTGTTGAGACCTTTGCCGACTTGCACGCCACGCTTGCGGTCCAGCGTGGCCTTGACCAGGGAAGGGATCTGAACGCTGCGCTGGTTGACAGGGCCAAGTCCTTGGCCGTAGATAATGGGAGGGAACACCAGCGCCATGTTAATACTTGGCTCACTCTCGCCGACATTGATGATGTAGTTGTCTACGACCCTGCTTGGGTGTTTCTGGATGAAGGCGCGCAGCTCTTCGATTCCGGCGGGGCCATCGTTAAAGACAAGGTCGCTTGCTTCGCCCGGGCTATGGGTTTCGCCAGCAAGCTCCGCAACAGTAAGGACACTGGCGCCGGATATCTGGATCCAATGCACTGTTTATCAATCAGTGTGATGACAACACAGTAGTACTAAAACCTCACAAACAAAGTTTTTGGGAACGTTCAACGTTTTTACTTACCCGGTATTTCTGTTGCCTTGGACGCGATCGTCTTGTGTATGGTTTCGACGCTTCTCAGATTGCCTGCTGCAGCCAAGTCTGCGGACACTTTGCATCAGTAACATGACCGACACTGTAAAACTTTTTGGATGAGCTTACGAACAACGACATTCGCATCAGAGACCTCGCGTGCAATTGTTTCGTCATCGCTCAGTTCTCCGTGGACAATTTCAACCTTGCAGAAAGCATCGGTGACAAGCTTTCCCTTGGAACCATCGCGCACCAATGCTCGAACGACGTATTCGGGGTGTGATTTGGCAAGCAACGAGAGAACGCTGCCTCCAACATAACCCGTAGCGCCAGTCCTAAATCACTCCTGAGCAAATGATTTGGAGGTTTGGCTCTCCCAGCCCCAGTAAAAAACCAGCTATGGCAACTTACAAGAAAATTCTTGTCATCGCGTCTGGCCGTTGGTGGAATTGTCAACCCAACTATGGGAGCAATACAAAGACTTTGAGTCAAGAATGATAGCCAGAGGGATCGATTTTTTTGAGCTACTGGGGTGCGCGGATCAGTCGTAAACTTCTCTCGTTGCTGGGGACAAAGTGCTCTGGGGATGGCTGCGATTTATTATTCAATACGCTACATTGAGCTCTCGGGATTCTGCGACAGCTGGCAGTGGTATTAATATTATTTCAGCCCATTCCCAATTAATGAGATGCTAGCATAATCATACCTCCGAGAAATGTTTTCCGTCATTCTGCTTACTAGAACACACATTAGCTCTCTGCTTACAGCCCACTGGAACCCAGATAATATAAGCCTAGAATAACCGCGCCGTGTATTCCGTTTTGTTCAGGAAGACATTGCCTCATACTAACCAATCTGCAATCTGCCAATATGGTGCAAATCCTGCGGCTTTGCTACTTCAATATCAGTGGGACTTGTTCAGCCGCCACTGATATCGAAGCTCGAACGTAAGGAGAACTAAAAACCCTGCGACCCAGCTATGCCAAGGAATGGAAAGTCTTCAACCCCAATCTTATGGAAACTCTTCACACGTTTGTCGATCATGGCAGAGAAGGGGCATTGAATGCTCAACGATGTTCTAAATTCGAAGATCTAGTAGGTTGTTCTCGTCACAATCAACTCTTCCGTATCAGTCACAAGCGCATTACTAGTCAACCAGTCCTACCCGGCATTATCCTTGCCAGTTGCAACCTGGAATTAATCGGCGTCCGTTGCCGGTCCCCACTTCGGTCGCGCCGAAGCCTACACCCTTAATCGCGGAAACCTTCCCAAATCGCAAAAACAGGGGTTAGCAAACATTGGGCAGATGGTGCGTGCCATTGTCAAGCTGCCGCTCTGTGATTTGCGTCTACTCTTCCCAACTGCAAAGGCTCTCTCCTTCATCATCAATTCCCGCAGGTTGGAGCCTAGACAATCTTGCTTGTTCCCCGATGAGCATATCTGAAGTGTCAGTATAGCAGCTGAAACCAGGCCGGTCGGGAAAAAAAGCCTGATTTACTTCTCCCCACCTATACTTTCCTTTCCAAGTGGCTTAGTTGGCCTAAATAGCCATATTCTCGATCTTGTCACTCCATTTTATGCTTCTCTTTTACAATGCCTACCAGACCACTGACCAAGTCTTCCAAGTCCGGGCGTGAGCCGATCCCAAAAGGGAAGCCCACGACCAAAGCCAGCGTCGGCACAAAGAAAGTCCCACGCTCCAGGACTTTCACAGGCTGTCGCACCTGCCGGAACCGCCATCTAAAATGCGACGAAGCCCGTCCGGTTTGCTCCTCTTGCAAGCGCCTCGGCCTTGTCTGCGAAGGTTACGGTGGCCAGCTTCTGTGGGTCCCAGATCTCCTATGCTCGGCCGAGCATAAGGACAGTCATCGCGGTACGTCGTACCGATACCCAATCTTCACCGAGGACGAGAGAAACACGATGAGTTTCCATATTGTAGAAAGCATGAAAGGTCGGTCTGCAGGTGATATCGTTTCTGATCTTGACGAGAGGAGCGTTCATGACGATGACGCCCACCTGGTCGGCCCGTTCGGCGTGTTCAGGGCCTGCGAAGAATCAACAAGGTCCGCATCTTCGCCGACACTCTTACACATTGCGGAGAGTTCACCCAAGACCTCTCAAAATAGAGATTTATCCCAACCAATGGGAGAGGATATTGATGAAGACGAAGAAGAAGTTGTGATAGAGCCTTGGGCTGTTGAAGACAATTCGTTGTCAATAGAACCGTGTTTCCCTCACGGCTCTTTCGACAACTTCAACACGGATGGCATGACCAATAATACTAGCCAGGCGTGGACTCATGGCGAAGTGTCGGGCGTTTTCACACGCATGATGGACATGGACTGTTCCACACCGAACTCTCTATTTCTCTCAAGGTCGCCACGCACGTCAGCTATGGACCACGCCGAACTGGAGTCAACTGAACACGAAAATACAGAAGAAGACTTCACACAAGGACATACGAGCACTTCATTCTCTATGCAAGACCTGCCTATTCACCTCAAATTGCCTACCCCTTCCGTCGGCATCATGCCGGGTGCTGAACCATCTTTACCAATACATGCTGCTCCCCTCTTACGATACTACAAATCGATGGAGGCTTCACTTTCTGTCAAAGGGGTGAGAACATCACCCTGGAAGCTGTTTCTTCTCCCTTGCGCACTGGAAACTTTTGCCGAGTTGTCACTCTGGAACACCACGTCTCATGCACGGCATACCATTCTTTGTACACTACTGGCCAAAAGTGCCTTCCATTTACATCACTCACTCAAAAGAGGAGGTGTAAAACGGACATCGCAATGGTTTGATGTTGGGAAACACTACCAAAGAAGCGCTCAGTCGCATCTCAAGCAAGCACTCCAAAGGGATTCAAACGGACCTAGCCAGGCGAGTTACAACGAGATACTCATGGCCATACTGGCCACAGCCATGGTTTCGGTAATTCTCAGAGCATTTCCACCATCATGATCATCCCGGGCTAACATTTCTTAGGTTATGTACAATGGCTCCCGCGCGGTAAAGATCTTCCTACTCGATGCCGAGCGGCTCATCCGAGTTCGTGGACTTGCCATGCCCAAAACATTTCACATGCGCGTATTGCACCATGTTTACACACATTTGAGGGTGATTGCGGAGAGCACCGACATTGCCATTGACTCTGTAAAAGGTCAGGTCCAAACGGCAGCGGACATGGCGGTGTCGCTTCGCAAGTTTCGCGTCGCAGAAGATTATCTTGGTGCCGACCTTGATCTCTCACGAGAAAAACCGACTGAGATTGGCTACTCCGACATCCACTTGGAAATTTCTGGTCACTGGCCTCTCACAATGTACCCAGATATCTACGGTATTCCGGAGTCTTTGATGACGCTGCTCTCCCAGACCATCAGCCTTGCCAACGAAAAGGGCAAGCTAGAGGCGATTGCGATGTCTGACCCGAGAGTTTCGATGGCACTTGCTCGCCACATCAAACAACTAGAGCAGAACATTTGGTCCTGGTCATTCAACTCAGCCGACATGGAGAGCGGGCCAAGTAGGCCTTGGGAGCTGGTTACCAAGCACACGCGACTCGTGGATCATCCAATCGTCAAATCATTGACGCTCGCCATGCACCAAGCTCTAATCATCTACTTCTACCGGCGTGTTTACAACATGAGCGCAATGGTCATAAAAGACGCGGTGCAGAAGACGCTCGACTTCATCCAGCCATGCATGGAGGAGGCGGCGAATGACCACGAGTTTGCCGCAAGTATCGGGTGGGCAGGTTTTGTTGCCGCATGTGAAGCCACAACGCCTGATCTCCAGGAGCGCGGGCGGAAAATTCTTGAAGCAATCGACAATAAGGGCGTCATTTTCGGAACCGATAAACCCAGCAAACTAGCACAAAGTATATGGAATAAGAGAAAAGAGACTGGAGACTGGACCATAAGCTGGCTAGACATGATGCGAAATACACAATCAAATGGGAGTCATTGAACTCAGTTCGTATACTAGGCACAGAGTCACGTCAGTATTAGAGAAGTCATCAGGTCGAAAGTCTTTCCGGTGCATTCCGCAAGCTAAGCACCCTCACACGAAGCTGAGGTTCATGCATTGCTCGAGTGGAATCGGCGAGTCACGGTTCATCGACGGGCCTAGTTCCGCAACATTTCAGTACGTCATAGTTTTAAGGCTTCTCTGTTGGTACACTATTATGTTTCTACCAAAACCATGTCATCTGGCAAATTTGTCACGTGAACGGATTGCATGGCTTTGGTGCAAACTGTATGATGAGAAAATATCCCATGATATAGCTGTATAAAGCAACAGAGAAGATACCATTGAGTGTCGAGTTGGGGTGCTGTAGTTTAGGTGGCTTGAATATAAGTAATAGCCGATTTCACTTCCTAGTTTTCGACATCTTTTGAAGGGAACTCCTTATGGTAGTGCCAGGAAATGCGTTCAACATGACGATGCGACTCGGAACACGACTCATCACGGTGTTGGGAGAATTACCTGTGATGGGCTGCATCAATCCTCTTACATGTCAGAGATCTTCGTTGGGCGTACTAGCAGGAAAGTTCGTGCATGCTGCAGCGCTTTCATACATGGTGTGGCAACTACATCGAAGCTAGGCAGGAAAAGATGGGTTGAGGGGCGTACCAAACTATGTAGGCATGTAAGTCCAGTCGAAGACGTACCTTCTTGGCACGGCAATCTGTACACTATGGAAGCAGATGAAACGTCAGTCAGGAAGGTTTCTCAGAAGCGGGACAGGTGCCACTTGTCTCAAGACCGTAGTAGATCTTGGGACGAGGCTCGTGGGGAGTATGGGATTACTGAGAGACTGTTGACTACCACGACCCCTTGCCGATCCGTCTGAACGCAGAATCCGGAGTGCCAACGTACAGGATGATCAGTATTGGTGCAACTGGGCACGAGGCGAAAAGAAATGTGACAGTCAGGGGAGAGACGCAAACCCAATCAAAGTGTTTGAGGAATAGACGTATGACGGAACAAGGGCTGAGATCATTAACGTCAGATGAAGAAGTTCTTATCCGCACGTCCCTGAGGATTGGGTGAGAGTTTGAATTTTGGAAACAAGTCAATTAACCAAGACGCAAATCTCACACAATGTGCTTAGCTCATCAATACCTCCCCAGCCAGGACCAGAAGTAACGTCCACTACAACACCCTTGGCATGACACAGGTTGAGTTGACGGCAAGAACGGTTTCCGGCCCCGGCACCGGTTGGCCCCGCTCACCCGGGTCTTCGCACCCTCCCTGGTCTTTTTCAACCAATGACGTGCCCTACCGGTAACTGCGATGGAAAGAAGGGCAGTTCGTGATGACAACACCACAACGATCCAACGTACCTCACCTTAGTACCTACCTACTCGAGGAAACTTTGAAGTTCAAACTCCTTTCGTCAGAGTGCATGTCAGCATGCCTGGCCCTTGAAACTATGTCAGCCATTCCAGTGGCCGCCATACGGATCGGTTGATCCAGCAATACTGCAAAGAGCTCGGCTTGTCAAATCACCAACACATTCTATAAGTTATGTTAGACGCTGAAGAATAGTAGGAAGGGACATTCAGCAAAACTCCTAGAGTAGAGCGGCAAAGCCCTTTAATCCTCATTAGTCCCTTCAAGGCTCTACTTATCTCTAACACCACTGATTGGGAAAAGCCACCACATTGCCACAAGACCTGTAGCTCATAGACACAGGCGTTAAATATAGCACTAAGGATCTAGCTAACAGTTAGAGGCACAAACATTCCGAAACGCATAGATCCGTGCACTTTGATAGAGTTCTTAATGGTAATATACAGCATTGCTCCTTCCGTTCCGGCTCTGCCTCCACTCCAGTCGCTCTGCTCCGGACAATTGATTTTGTGCTATTCCCACCTGACGGGGTTCTCACCTCTAAGACAGCACTCATACTCTGGTTTCTCTTGCCTTCTTTTCAGTTTGTTTATGTCATCTTTATTGATTGAGAAGGCGTAGAACCGGGATCGGTTTGAATATTGCTGCCTTCGATCAATATGCTTGCTCCCGGTGTCCTGGGTCCGGATGCGACCGCTGTCGAACCTCATATGACTCGCTTCGACTCCGACACGACTCTTGTCGTCCCTTCAGATGTCGATGAGGTCGTCCAAGAAGAGATACACGACTTGGCCAAGCGCCTAACCTCCGCGTCCCATGGAGCTGGTCACACGTTGTTTACTGAACCCTCCGACGCTACAGTCGATCCCAAGGATCCGAAATTCGACGCCAGAAAGTGGGCTGCGGCATTTCACAGGCTCCAGACCGAAGCCCTTCACGGAAACGCTCCAAACACGGTTGGACTGGCTTTCAGAGACTTGCACATCTACGGTCTGGGCACCACGATGGATTACCAAAAGACCGTCGGTAACTTTTTCCTCGGGGCTGCAGCACGACTTATGCGGTCAAGGAAAAAGCAGCAAATCGACATCTTGCACAACGTGGAGGGTGTCATCCGGAGCGGGGAAATGCTTGCTGTACTGGGACCTCCAGGCTCTGGCTGTACGACACTGCTGAGAACGATCGCCGGAGAAACCCACGGCTTCTACGTGGCGGACGGTGCAACACTCAACTACCAAGGCATCTCGCCGGAGGAGATGAAGACGACTTTCAAGGGAGAGGTCATTTACACGGCAGAGTTCGACAATCATTTCCCGTTTCTGACCGTCGGCGAGACGCTCTACTTTGCTGCCCGGGCACGCTGCCCCCAAAACATGTTTCTTCCGGACGGCATCTCGAAGCACAGGTACGCTGAGCATCTTCGTGACGTTGTCATGGCACTCCTCGGCATCTCCCACACAAAGGACACCAGAGTGGGAGATGACTTTGTGCGCGGCGTTAGCGGAGGAGAGAGAAAACGGGTCAGTATTGCCGAGGCGGTGCTGAGCTACGCTCCTCTCCAGTGCTGGGACAACAGTACTCGAGGGCTAGATTCGGCAAACGCCATCGAGTTTTGCCGCACTCTTCGCATGCAAGCAGACGTCTTTGGATTCAGCTCCGCTGTGTCCATTTATCAGGCGCCACAGGAAGCCTACGATGTGAGTTCATGATATTCCGGAGCTTTGTCTCTTTTCCCCGTTGCGAGTTGTCAACGCTGAAACGCTTTATTCAATAGCTCTTTGACAAAGTCATTGTCCTTTACGAGGGGCGTCAGATATTCTTCGGAAAGGCCGCCGACGCCAGACCGTATTTCGAAAGTCTGGGTTTCCAGTGTCCCGAACAAAAGACCACGGCCGACTTTCTGACATCCATGACGAGCTCTTCCGAAAGGGTCGTGCACCCAGATTGGAAGGGACCAACGCCGCCGAGAAGCCCTGACGAGTTTGCCCGGGCTTGGCAAGGCAGTCAGCATCGAAAACGCCTGTTGGTCGAGATAGATGAATTCGAGCGCGAGTTCCCCTTCGGCGGCAACACCTCCAAGCAATTCTCCGCCACCCGGAGAGCTCATCAATCGAAACGACAGAGACCTTCTTCGCCTTACACCTTGTCCTTTTGGCAGCAGATAAGCCTCAACCTATGGCGGAGTTCCAAGCTCTTAATCAGCGAGCCTTGGATGACTGTCACCATGCTGACAACAAACTGTTTCGAGTCCCTCATCATCTCAAGCATTTTCTATAACTTGCCTCCTAACTCGTCTAGTCTATACAAGCGGCTTCTGCTCATCTTCTACGCCATACTGATCAACGCCATGGGCAGCATCCTGGAAATTCTCACTCTCTACGGCAAGCGAAAGATCATCGAAAAGCATGCTCGATATGCTCTCTACCATCCAAGTGCTGAGGCGGTTGCTGCGATGGTTGTCGATATTCCATATAAACTGGTCAACTCTCTTTTCATCAACGTCCCTATTTACTTTATGACGAACTTACGCCGCGACTCTGCCGGACCGTTCTTCTTCTTCCTCCTTCTTTCCTTCAGCACCACCGTATCCATGTCAATGATATTTCGATTCCTCGGCTCTGTGACCAAGACAATGGCGCAAGCGCTTGCCCCCTCTGCTATCATCCTTCTAGGTTTGATACTGTTTAGTGGATTTTCCATTCCTCAAGCTTATCTGAGTGACTGGATGGGCTGGATTCGTTGGGTCAATCCAGTTTTCTACGTCCAGGAGAGTCTTGCTCTGAATGAATTTATCGGTCGCAACTTCAGCTGCTCAGAATTCGTCCCCAGTGGCCCCGGTTACGACACGTCCTCTGCTAGAGCTAATGAGCGGGTTTGTGATATTGGTGGAGCCGTCCCTGGTGCCAACTCGGTTGACGGCGAAGACCACCTTCGTGTGGTTTATGGCTTTGTCAATAGTCATCGCTGGCGCAATTTTGGCATAGTGGTTGCTATCACCGTCGTCTTCATGACTATGCATCTTGTTGCCGTGGAGCTGGTATCCTCTGAGAGATCCAAGGGTGAAGTTCTGTTTTTCAAACGTCGAGCGTTGAAAAACGCCAAAAGGGGTCCCAACGACAGCGAAAGCCTTGGGGGAAACCAACCATATCCGGTCGTTGAGAAAGCTGAAGACAGCGACAGCTCCGGCCTGGCGAAACAGACTTCCGTGTTCCACTGGAAGAATGTCTGCTATGATGTCCAAGTAAAAGGAGAGACTCGCCGGATTCTCGATCAGGTTGATGGATGGGTGAAGCCCGGGACTTTGACAGCGCTCATGGTAAGTCTACACCTCCTCGTCAATCAATGTATGACACTTTCCTAACAAGAACCTCGTCAGGGGGTTTCGGGAGCCGGCAAGACGAGTCTGCTGGATGTTTTGGCAAGCCGCGTAACGATGGGTGTTGTCAGTGGGGAGATGCTTGTTGATGGTCATCTTCGTGATTCCTCGTTCCAACGCAAGACCGGATACGTGACGCAGCAGGATCTCCACCTCCACACGGCGACCGTCAGAGAAGCCCTAAACTTTAGTGCCCTCTTACGCCAGCCTCAGCAGTACAGCCGAGAGGAAAAGCTGGCGTATGTTGATATTGTTATCGATCTTCTCGGGATGCAAGAGTATGCCGATGCTGTAATTGGGGAGTTAGGCGAGGGTCTCAATGTCGAACAGCGTAAACTTCTAACCATTGGCGTTGAGCTGGTGGCCCGACCACAATTGCTTCTCTTCCTGGACGAACCGACATCGGGGCTCGATAGTCAAACTTCGTGGTCCATTTGCGATCTGATGGAGAAGCTAACAAAAAGCGGCCAAGCCATTCTTTGCACCATTCACCAGCCATCCGCCTCGCTTTTCCAGAGATTTGATCGTTTGCTGCTGCTTGCGAAAGGCGGGCGGACAGTCTACTTTGGTGACATCGGGAGGAACTCGCATGTCCTTCTCGACTACCTCGGCCGACACGGCGCCCCAGACTACCAACCCGGATCGAATCCTGCCGAGTACATGCTCGAAGTCATCGGGGCAGCTCCTAAATCCCACACCGATATCGACTGGCCAAATGTTTGGCGGAATAGTGAAGAATACCAGAGTGTCCAAAGCGAACTCGGAAAACTGTCAGAGCACAAGCGTCATGAAGATACTAGGCCCACGACAGAGATCCATGATGCTTTGGCACATGAGGAGTTTGCCGCGGATTTTCAGGTCCAGATCCACGAAGTGACGAAGCGAGTATTCCAGCAGTACTGGCGTAGCCCATCGTACATCTTCTCAAAATCGATTGTCGCTTGCGGTTCAGTAAGTGCATCTCATTTTCCGGAGCTCTCAGGCACTAACTGGATGAAACAACAGGCGCTTTTCATCGGATTGACGCTCCTAGGGGGCGACAACACGAAGCGTGGCCTCAAGAACCAGATGTTCGGAGTTTACACCTTCCTGTTCATCTTCAGCCAGATTGTGCAGCAAATCATGCCTGTTTTTGTGTCCCAACGCACAATGTACGAAGCCCGCGAGCGTCCGTCCAAGTCTTATTCTTGGAAAGCTTTCATGGCCGCCAACGTCATAGTCGAGATGTTCTGGAACTCTGTAAGCCCCTTCCCCGTATGGTGGCTGATACAAGGAATATTCTAAACGTATGATGACTAGATCATGGCCGTCTTCTCCTTCCTTTTCTGGTTTTATCCAATGCGGCTTGATCGAAACGCGGAATGGACTGACGCTGTCCACTCTCGCGCCCTCACCTTTTTCCTCCTCTGCTGGGTTTTCTTTCTGTTCTCCAGCACGTTTGCGCACCTCATGATTGCCGGACTGGGCAGTGCTGAGGTTGCGGGTGGCATCATGAACTTGGCCTTCATTTTGATGTTTGCCCTGTGCGGGTATGTTATTCCTTCTCGCTCTTTGGAGATATGGACAGCTCAACTAATGTCGTAACAGTGTACTGGCAGGCCCCCACGAGCTTCCTGGCTTCTGGATCTTCATGTATCGCGTCAACCCCTTCACGTACCTCATGGAAGGGTTCCTAAGCGTTGGTGTGGCCAATGCACCCGTCATGTGCAGTCCGACTGAACTCCTCACATTTGATGCTCCGAGTGGCCGTGCTTGCGGCGAGTATATGGCCGAGTACATCCGGAACAACGGCGGATATCTGGTCAATAACAACGCCACCGAGTGTCAATTTTGCGGCATGGCGGATACAAATACGTTCTTATCGGGCATGAATATGAGCTATGATAACCGGTGGCGCGACTTTGGGTTAATTTGGGCTTTTTGCGTGTTCAACATTGTTGCGGCCACGGCTTTATACTGGGTTGCGCGGGTGCCCAAGAACGATTTCAAGAAACGTTGATCGTTGAATGTCTGATTCACATGGAGCACGATGTGTTGATAAGATTCATCTAAGAAAGCGTGGAGTTACGCCTATGCCAGCATGAATAGTTAGCTATCATTGTTATATATCATTTGGTCAAGTTAGATCGCGGGTTCGGAGATGGGGAAACTCTTTGGTCTGCTTGCCCTGTTGATAACTCCCTTCTGATAACTGGGGCGAAGGAAAACAATCCGTTTGAAAAATTCATGCTTTCCGTATTCTCGAAATACCGTTATGTATTTAGCAATAAAAATTCTAGGCTGGGATCTAGAGCTTATGTCGGATATGACCGGATTCATACAAACATTGATTACTTGCTACGGTGAATCGATCGGCGAACGATGGTTGTCTATTGGGCTGCAGAGGGAAGGGTTCTCTATTAAATAACTTCATCGCTTCTTCAACATTTGGCCGGATGACGTGTAAACCACATGAGCATCGGGAACCTGCAGCGAACACATATGTAATATGTATTGGGCGTTAGACGCCAGTAAGTTGATTGCGGTTGTTATGTCTGCAGCGATGGCATAAAAGGGAAGTCGGGCTGAGAAGGATTGTGCCAAGCCCTATGCTTGGCACTGCAATACAACCTTGCCCCCCTTTCCTGGCTTATATCATGTGTTTGGGGCAGAGAAATACGAAAACCGTTTACCAAAGTCCCATTTCATAGTGTCACCATCCACTCATGCGGACATTTGAAGCTGTAACTCTCACTCATCCCCCGCCATGCACACGCTGCATCGCATAGTGAATATGGACTTCAGATCTGATTCGCTACTATCCCGCCCTTGGCGACTTGGGCGTTCTTTCGCGCCCGAAGGAATACGGACACAGTGGCAGGGGATAGCTCGAAAACGCCCGGAATACGAATGCCAGATATTGGCAATGCTAGAGCTGGCTTCTACAGAGCGAAAGGCTGGCCAAGTTCCCACGCGCTATATAAGGTCCGAGAAATCCGGAAATAGTGTTATCTACGGTGCTCTTGCCTTAATATAATCATCCCATTCTCCTTTTATCAACGACACTAGGCTTCGAGGTATCAAACGCAATGCAGCTCCCCATTCTCCTCGGGGCGTCCTTCGTGGCCGTCGCCACGGCCTCGCTTCCCCCGATCAACTTGGGACGCTATGCCTATCCTCGAACCAACGAGATGGTCGCCTGGTCGCCCTTCACCCCGACCACGACCCAAGATCTCCTCGACGTCTGCAACGAGCGGGGCCCGGCCTCTGGCTCGAAGACGTGGACCACCATCCAGGCGATCAGCACCATCATCAACAAGCCCCTCTGCCGGAGGCCCTTCAACGTCACCGACATCGAAACCAACACCACCTACTACGACCTCGAGCTGGCGTGCGCTGACGAGCACATTGACTTGCTCACGGCGTGGCAGGTTACCGCCGTGGTCGACAGGGCTACCAACAAGCCGGTCCAGACCTGTGTTCCAAAGTCATCGGAGGACGGTATCGCCTGCACGGAATGCGCGGGATTCCGCTCGCAGCTCTGCTACATGTACGCCTGCACAAGCGTTTAGGAGCATGGCGGGCGAGGTGGCTTCAATCGTAGTCGCAATGGACGAATGAGGATTTTTCAACTCGGCTGAGTGGCGGTTTCAAAGCCACCGACAGTGGCAGTTATATATTTACCCTCCCAGCGATGGAGAATGGACTATTCTTTCCGCGGAGCAAGGTAGATTCATGTGTACACGTCATTAGCCAAGTTACTCATCACAAAATAAAATCAAAGGGGGCCGCTCGGAAGTTTGCCGAAAGCCTGTCTCGTCAACTCCTGTTCAACAGCTCTGGCTGTCTCCGGTTTGCCCTCTAATGACAAGCTGGGATGACGGCGCGATGGAAGCGTATCAATCCGAGAGCTGATTAAAGGTCTATCTCTAGTGAAAGTCAAAAAAGCTTAGTGCTGCGCTTGAACCCAGTCACGGGCACTTGGGACAAAGGGGAAGCGCCCGCTGTCAGAAGCAAGTCATTCACTGCTCCGGAAGAGACATGCAAAGATGGCCATTGGGAACAGTTCACACACATTGGCGGCACCCATCGTGCTTCTCGTATCGTGTAACCCAGACTCATTGCTCAAAATCCGACACATGCGTGTTATTCGCTAGTCAAACGTAATCTTGGTACCGGTATGCTTCGCCGCCGCACCCGTCAACCTTGCGACCATGATGTCGTCCTGCGCCTTGAGCTCGCCCGCCGCCGGCTTCGGCTTCTCCGTCCTCGGGGGCCGTGGGGCCCTCGGCTTCCTCTCCTGTGCCGGCGCACCCTCCGCGCCCCCCTCGGCGTCCTCGCCGTTCTGCTGCTGTTGCCTCTTGGGCGCGTCCTTACCGAACCGCTTCTTGTAACGCGTCTGGTCGTCCTCGGCGAGCTCGATCTTGAGCATGCGGCCGAGGAGCTTGTTGACCCACCACTTCCTCATCTTGAAACGTGGCTCCTCGGCCGTTTTCTTATCCTTCGCCCCATCCCCGGCCTCTTCCTCTTCCTCTTCATCCTTCATCTCGTCGTCGCCGTCCTTGTCCTTGGAGGATTCGACAAAGTCGTCCTCGGTCTCAATCTCCTCCTTGATCTTGACGAAACCCTTGACCGCCCAGCCGGCAGACTCGGGCTCGCGGAACTTAACCCAGCCGTAGCCCTTGCACTTTCCCGTGTCCTCAAATGTCGCGACCTTGACCCAGTCGATCTGCCCACACTTTTCGAAATGCTGCCACACGTCGTCGTCGGTCGTCTTGAAGCTCAGGTTGCCGATGAAGATCTTGCTGCTCTTGGGCACCACTTCCTTGGCGGCGGCGGCGGCGGCGGCGGCAGCGCCAGCGGTCTCCTCCTCCTTCTTCGGCCGGCCCTCGAAAGACTTGGAGTCCTTGATCAGAAGCTTGCGGTGGCCTAGCTCGGCTTCGGTCAGGGCGATAGCGGCGACCTTTGGCGCGACATCGTTGAAGTCGACGTAGGCGAAGCCTTTGTTCGAGGGCTTGTCGCGGCCGGCCTGCTTGGTAGACGGCAGGTGCAATCTCGTGATGGACTCCTCAGTAATCATCTCGCCCGAGTTGGCGATGAGCCACTTGCGCAGGTCGTCGGCGGTGACGAAGAAGGGCAGATTGCCGATCCACACGCCGTGCTCGGAGCGGGCCTTGGCGGCCTGGTCCTTCTCCTCCTTCTCCTTCTTCTTGGCCTTTTTCTCATCGTCACTGTCGACCTTGGGGGGGAGCTTCTTGCCCTTCTTCAGGAGACGTTTGGCGCGCTTCGAGGGGGGCTCTGGGGCCTCGAGGTCGACCTCGATCTCGTCGACGGCAACCGACTTGCGCTTCTTAGACTCGGGGGATTGTGACGTCGCATCTTCGGTCTTTGGCGTCTTGGACGGCTTCTCCGCTTCTTTGGTGGCCATTGTGAAGACCTAATTGGGGATTCTGGGATATTCCAGAATCGGTCACTCCAGAACTCGGAAACCTTGGTGGAAGCGACGGTGAGAAACTCGCATCAAGACCATTTGTTTTGCCGCTTGCACCCTTGGCCCCGAATTTTTTTTCTTCCCCCTTCCTCTCTGGGATTGGAAATCGACTATCGATAACGATTGACCCCACTTTATTTATTATGGGCATTGTTCTCACCGAGGTAAGTACGGGTACATAAAGGTTGGAGAGCTCGGGCCACAGAGAAAGTATCTTTTCGCGTATGGGTACCTGTGAGCATTTTTTGGGCTGCACAGAGCTACCTACATGCCTAGGTGGCGAGGTGCCTAAGTAGGTAGGTAAATAGGTAAGGTAAGGTAGGCAGTCAACGCCGAGTGTCTGGGAGGTGGTTGGGATCTGGACCAAAATTGCGCCCTGCATGCATTTGTTCGCCGCGTTTCCGTTGGTTGTGTGTAGGTAGGTACACGACTAAGGTGCGAGGTGCAGCCAATAACCTGGTTGCTAGGATGGAGGAGAAAATGCGGTGACTGAGACAGTTCGCAAGGATATCTCTCTGAGTGTCTCTCCCTTTGACTTGGCGTGTTGACATTTAGGTATGTCTTGTTTTGATTCGGGAAGAGACAAGCATAACGCAGCATGGATAGGACAATGTAACGCAAATGATGAGATGCTACCATACCTGGTAGTAGCGCAGATAAGTGTCAACTAGGCACTTGTTGTCAAGGACAATGAGGGGCATCCACCCGTAGCCGGGGAGCGCCAGGCTTGTCTCCTCAGGGAATATTGTTTAGCACTTTAATGAGTTGGAGGGGTTTGACACCCTTCCATGGATGATGATGCAAATGGGGACCCGCGACCCGCTTTGAGTTGAAGATTAAGCGACCCGCCAACGCTTGTGGACTCTGCCAAGCCATGTATGTTCAGCCACGTCCCGAGAAAAAAAGGTGCAGCCGCTCAGTCGGCCTAGGTAGAGTTGTGCAGGTAGCTAAATAGGAGGCGGGAAGAAGCAAGCAGCACTGCAAACCAGCCTGTGGGCGAGAGAGAGAAAGAGAAGGAGAAGGAGAAAGAGATGGGGAGAAGAAAGTGGTTACCTACCTACCTACCTACCTACCTACTTAGACTGCCGCCGTATGTACTGTACGCAGCTCATAGACGCAGGAGCAGAAGCAGAGACAAGCCCCTCACCGCCACCATGACAAGCCACAACAAGAACGACTACCAAGGTACGTGATCCATCTACTCACGTGGGGATGATTTCTGACGAATGAGGACCCACCAGTCGCCCAGGCGAAACCGCCAAATGGCCGCCATCCAGACCCTCCTCCTCTCCACCCCTGGTCACAACAACATTTTTTTGGCCAAAGATCCTGGAGGTTCACCATGACAAGGTACCTCCCTCTACCTACTCTACAGCGCAGCTGGCCACGTACTGTACCTACACCATCCTCCAAGGCTGCTGCTGCTCCTGCTGCTTCGGCATAGGGCATCCATCGGGCCCTTCCTTGACCGCTTCCGTTTAATGTCGCAGGCGGCTTGCAGCAGCCCGACCGAGCGGCACTGCACCCTCTCTGAGCCCTCCCCCGTCTAGCTTGGTCCAATAACAGCGGCCGCTTAGGAGTCTTGTGGCTCTCCCGAACACCTTTCAAGCCACCCAATCCACTCTCCCGCTCCTCTCTTCCTCTGTACCTTTGTATACGCACGCTATTAGACTACACTATACCTAGGTAGGTGTCTTGGAACGAATAATAATCCGTATTCGCCATCCAAACACTACCTACCTACGAAGAATACCTACTTAAAGTAGGTACGTGAGTACTTACAAGGGGGGCCGGCTGCTCTACAGTACCTACCTACCTACGGTACATAGAGAGTGGATAGGCAGGTGGATACTACCTGTATGTAAACTAATCGACGAAATCCGGCCAACGCACGTTGCTTTAGCTGGGTCACAGTGGTCCAGTGATCCAGTTGCAGCGCCAGACCCGGTGCCTCAGACCCCAGAGCGAGGTGAGAAAGCGTGCAAGGTCCAGCAGGTCCAAGGCCTGAAGAGAGGCGCCAAAGAGGGAAAAGCTCCTCTTTTTCCTTCTCTTCCCCCTTCACTTTCCCGCTTGCTCCCTCGCCCCAGCCCAGCAGTCAGTCGCCTTCATCGTCTCTTCCTCCCCTTTGCCCAAATCCTACTTCTCCTTTCCCCTCACATCCACACACACTCTCTCTCTCATATACATACAATCAATCAAGCCAACAACCACCACCCAAACTCCTGCTCCTTCCAGAAACGCCCATCCGAAAACTTCAAATCATTCAAAGGATCCAGTCTTCTGGTCGCACCTGGACTGTTGTCGTCGTCGTTGTCGTCGTCGTCGTCGCCGCCGTTGGTCGCAAGCGTCGTCGTCATCCAGAGTCAAAAAGCTGGAAACCTCCCGCTCGGCTCCGATCCCCGATCCTCTCTTCGGAATCAGCCCAAATATGAATGTGCTGCTATCGCCACAACCGCCTCTCTTCCAGCATCCTCACGAAGCCAACCGTATCCCCCCCTCTCGTTCTTGTGAGTAATTCTTGTCGCTCTCATTTGCAAATGGCTTCCCCCCCCCTCCCCCCCCTTCTCCATCCCTGCGTAGCAAATTATTTGCATCCCCGAAACCCAACGACTCGTGCATCCCGACGCTAACTCTCAGATAGTGAGCCCATTTCACAACATGTCCACCAGCCGCAAGCGCAAGGCCGACGAGGACGGCGACGAAATGTCTCTGTCTCCCCGAAGCTCTCCTGCCACCTCATCAAGACAACTCCAGCGACCCTCGAAAAAGGTTCGCTCCAACGAGCTGGTCGGCCGGCCGCTTACCCTCCCCCGACTGCTGGAAACCCTGGACCCGACCGCCTTGCGAACCGTCCTTGAGCGAATCTGTGAGCGGCATCCGGATATCGGTCAGGAAGTGGTCAGCAGCGCCCCTCGCCCGACCGTCGCCGCTGCACACGGCGTTCTGCAGGAGTATCAGGACAAGATGAAGGCCGCCATCCCTTATGGCGAGACCAGCCCCGACTACACCTACTACCGCGTCAAGGCGCCCATGACCGCCCTCATTGATGCTCTCCTCGACTTCACCCCTCAGTACCTGCCGCCAAACGAGACCCAGACAACCGTCTCGCTGCAATATCTGGACGGCGCCACCAAAATCATTCACGCTCTCCCCGATTGGGAGCCCCAGCAGTACCGGCATCACAAGGAGAACGCATACGACGAGATCTCCAAGGCCTGGGCCCTGGTCATCAACGAGGCGGCCAAGCGCGGGGGCGGCCTGAGCCTGCACACCGGAGGGTGGGACCAGACCCTGGCGAAACACCACGAGATCTCGGGCGGGCGCATGGGCACGGCGATGAACGCGATGGCCACGAGCGTCAGCTGGATGGCACACGGCGGCTCCTCAAACGGACAGCAGCCCGGAAACCCATCCTCGGATCAGAACTCAATTCTCAACCAGCTCATGTCTGGCACCTACGGTGCGCCCGTGCGTGTCGGGCCTTGGTAGAAGGCAAGAAGAGGGGAGAAAACCAACCCGCATGTCCATAATCATGAGGCCAAGAAGAAGAAAAAAAGAAGAGAAAAAGAAAACTACGAAAGAAACTGGCACCCATCATGAGACATCGGCCACGGTCGATGGCATCACCCACCTGGACATATCACGACGACTATAACGACGGCTTCCTTTTCACCTAATTTTCTCCATTACTTCATTTAGCATGGGGCGGCAAAGGGCATAGACTTCTGGGTCCTGCAGACAGATTTTATGTCAGGACCGGTACGGGCTGGGCGGCGTTTTTTCTTTCTTTCTTTTTTGTCAATTTCCTGATCGGTGATATCCCTTTCCTGTCGCTTGCTGCGAGTCATTCCGGGAGTGGTGAGGGATGGCTTTCACTACTGCCTCTCTTCATCACTATGGTTGACGAGGAAATCGAGTCACGCACACTTTCCGCATGTTAGGTAGTCTGATTTTCTGTAGGATTCAAGGAAAGCATCCGGGGAACAGCAAGCAATCCATGATCCCGCCTACTTGGGAGAGTTCACGTCTTGAGCAATACGCACATAATTATGGCCTCATGGTAGCAGCAGTAGGTAGTACTAGTAGTAGCAGTGGTCCGGGGCCCGGCTGCAACGAAATAAGAGCGCATTTGGACATTGCATCGAGTAATGGAACCATGGCTTGGTGTGAGGAGTGTGAGGGGTGTCGGTCGGTCGGATGGCAGAGAATGGTTTCACAGCAGCTGGCTGTCTGGCTCCCTTATGTTAGGGTTAGGTGGTAGCATGGGCCTAAAGGCACTCAGCACGTTGAACCCATACAAGAAGAATGTGTACGTGTCCTTCCTGCCCATCGTCTTCGTGGGCCGCCCGTTTGTGTCTCCAAGACGGCAGATCTGTTTCAACTACCCACTGAGTCGGTGCCACGCATGCGGGCCGTTGATGGGGGCGTGTCTTGTTAAGGTGACTGCAGGCAAGTAACTACCTACCAGTAACTACATCTACACAGTACCTATGCGTGTTTGCGTCCAACTCATTGTTTGCTGCAACACTCTACTGCCTGCCCACACAGAGTGCAATCAATCAGATGAGTTTTTGCATTAGTTACCTGATGCAACCCCTCCCTCTGTGCGTGCCTGATTGATCGCCCACCCGTAACCGAAGCCAGGTCAGACGCGGCACCTCATGATCACCACCCTCCTTTTATCTGTTACTCTGCCGAACATGAGCCTAAGCCAGCAAGCAGTTGGGGCGCATCTGCTTTCTCAGCTCGTGCGCTCGGGTCGCGGCACGCCAGGACTCTCTCACATCCCATATGGTTCGTGGCCAGACCCCTGTTCAGTTCTCTGTGGGTGTGTTCGATGCGGTCTGGCTCGGTCTACTGTGTTTTGAGCAGAGTGGTGAGGTGTTTGTTATAATTGATGATGATAGGTAGACGGCTGAAACAAACTCGAGGAAATGCACGTCTCCCGCCTGTAGTGCTGAGACTGGATAGATCCTACCGGTTGCGAGAAAGATGCGCACTCTCGCCGCGTGGAGGGTGCCTCGGGCAAAAGCTTCGTTTGGCGGGGTAGAGTTGTGGAGGTGCTTCCCCAACCGTTCCCCGTTCGGACGACAGCGGCAGCGAACTCTGGCGTTCGCTTCTAGCCCTTCTCAGGTACTTTGTGCGCTGAGGAGTACTGAGTACCTGCTGCTGAAACCCCAATGCATCAGGTACGGCGCGGCGCAGGCGGCAAGCGGCTCAACTAAGGTTTAGGGGAGGGGGGGTCCGTCTTACATCATCCGGTTGGAATGGACTGGTCTGGGCTGGGTCACATGACTACCCGTCATTGCTGCCTTCCGCCTCGACGCGTGAGAGGCGAACGAGCACTTGCGTGGACGCGCCACTCGAGTTGCTCCTTATTTAGGCAGACGGCGCGCACCAAGTCGACTCTCAACACCATTCCCTCCACCTTTGAGGGGTTTTTCTCTGCCTCCGAAGCGTTTTCCGAGCACTAAATATTCCGACGTAGCGAAACAACAGGCGTTGTACTTGGCAAGATGCCCGCGTAGGTTGCTGTCGTCCACACGCGCGTCGCGCCCACTGACAATGTTGATTCCAGCCCGGGCGATCAACACGGCACCGTGGCAAACCCCTTCGAGGAGCCCCAGAGGCGAATGAGCGAATACACGGCCCAAGAAATTGCTACCCTCCAAAGCCGTCTCGAGAAGCAGCTCGGCCCCGAGTACATATCCGCACGCGCCGGCCCTTCAGGTCAGAAGGTCCACTACATCGCCGCCGAGAAGTGCATCGCCCTCGCGAACGAGGTGTTTGGCTTCAATGGATGGTCCTCTTCCATTCAGAACATTCAGGTCGACTTCGTCGACGAACACCCGCAGACCATGAAGATCAGCCTTGGTCTGTCCGTCATCGTCCGCGTGACGCTCCGCGACGGCACGTTTCACGAGGACATTGGGTACGGCCACATTGAGAACTGCAAGGGCAAGGCGGCCGCTTTCGAGAAAGCCAAGAAGGAGGGCACCACGGATGCGCTCAAGAGGGCGCTGAGGAACTTTGGCAACGTCCTCGGTAACTGCATCTACGATAAAGACTATCTCTCCAAGGTGACCAAGATGAAGGTCGCCCCGACCAAGTTCAACGAGACCGAGCTGCACAGACACTCCGATTTCGCTATAAAGAAAGAGGAGGAAAAGACGCCGCCGCCGCCGCCGCCACCGGTCAAGTTGGAGACGGCTGAATCCATCGAGGACCTGCTTGAAGGTGGGCATTTTTTGGTTGGTGTAGTGGACGAGCCCGTGACTGACATGCCCAGATTTTGACGAGGCAGATTTTGCCGTCGTCGAGAGCGATCACCCGGATGAAGTGGTGCTTCCCACCACAGCAAATGGCACTTCGAACGACAGAGCCGCGAGTGTTGCGCCAGTACCCGTCCCCCAGCACATGCAAGCCCCGTCCCGACAGATGGGCAGGAGCACGTCGACAGGGAACCTGCGAGCACCTCAGACACCAAATCAGGCACAGTCGCGCCAGGTTCCTCCAACAGGCTACGGCAACCGGCCTCAAGCACCAAACCAACCCCGCGCGCCCTCGAACCCATCCGCTCCGTCCGCTCCGTCTGCTCCGGCGGCCCCTCCGGCTAACGGAAACATGACCACGCCAGGGCAGGTCGGCAACGCCGCCGAGCCCATTGGCTTCTTCTCCGCACGTGCTGTACAGCAAATCCCGGAATCTGCTTTGCAGGCGAACAACACTGACGCGCCTCTTCTGCTGCCAGCCGGGCCACACGCCTTCAATCCAAAGGCAGAGAGCCCATCCATACGAAAGACCCCCGGCATAGACCACTCCGTTTCGAAGCCTCTCTCCAGGTCTGGTCAGCACGTCCCGCCCACTGCATCGCAGCAGCCTTCGACATCGGGCTTCACACCGGTCAAAATGAGCAACGCAGGGCCCGGGCCGGGGGGGCCTGCGGGTGCGCAGCATCTTCAGCTTAGCCAGAGCCGACGGATCGGAGCTCCAGCGGGCGCAGGTAGTCCCTTGGCCAACCGGGGCTCCTACCGGCCACCAACCATGAAGCGCCCGCTGCAACAAGACGGTGCCGGAAGGCCAGCACTGGCTGACGTGTCAACCAATGGAGCGTCGGGCAATGCTCCTGGTGGACAAGGGGTTGATCCCAAACGGCAAAAGATGGCATGATTGCATCTCTGGCATGACGAGTGTAGCTTCGGGGCGGTACTTTGACCAGGAGCTTTGGAGTCTTGTTTGATCGGGTACGGGCAAAGGAGTCGGAGTTTTGGCAGGATCGGTAAAGGCACGTCTAGTTTATGGTGCCTGGGACAAACTATGGAATGTAACGAATAAGCTTTCTTCCTCTTCGTTGGAAGGCTCCGCGGCACTTGAAATGTCCTGCCTCGTTGCACACTTGTGGAACTCGTCGTGGTTTCGGCCGCGACTACCAGGGGCCATGCCTCGGCCCTCATGCGTAGCTTCCACAGCTTCGAACGGAATAGCATCGACATGAGATTTTCTCTGCTCAAACCTTCGTTTCGTAGCATAGCAATGGGGGTAACTGGGTCGTAGACCTCTCGGATCTCCGAGGGTATGCAGTGGTTCGGCTTCTCGCTTGATGCCCAGAGCCATGCATGCGTTTGGGGCCGACAGACTTTCTCCCGAGACGTCCTTGGAGGAATACAATCCGGCTGAATCCGTTGGCTAGCCGGTGTTGGAGGCATAGGTATCACGACTTGTGGTGCTTTATGATGGGCGTTGCTTTACACCGTATATCAGCACTCAAAGGTGAGGTCATTGATGGGGATCCGGGCTTTCCTCAAGGCGTAATTGCTCTGGGAACCTCGAGGCGCACGTGTTTTCGACCTCGATTGCCGCGTTTAGGCATCTTTGGCGCCGCCGATCTCGGCACCTAATGGGGGCTTTGGCGGTTAGGAACTAACCTGACCATGCAGTGTCATATCGATTGTGACGAAGCAAGCCAGCAAACCATTCTCTTTCTCTCTCCCCCAACTACAGATTACCTGTTATAGACGATAGAGCCAGTTCGCCTCCAATTACTCATATCACTTGAGTCTTTCAACCAGATACTTAGCAGCCCAATTGCACTACGCGTTATACTTGCAACACAGACTTTGTCTGTTCTTTTGGGGACCTGTAGAAAAATGGCTTCAAAACGAGACCGACTCACGCTGTTACTCAAAAAGCATAAGCCAGCTATGCTCCGAAAGATTAACTTGAAGACACTGTAATTGATTGCATCCAATGAGCTGTTGGTTGACGAATGACGATTGTTCCCCAGAAGTGACGAATGGTTGGCACAATCGCATGAGCCATTCGAGCAGGATGTGATGGGAACGGCTCCAAAGAATAAATATATACATATATACATATATATATATTGTTGACGAGGAGCGGCCTCGTGTGGGGATCACGGGAGACTTTGAAGAAGGTCGTTAAGGAAAGCAGGTCGACAGCATGTCTGTTTCATGAGGGAAGAAACGTGCTGGAAGAACAACAGTTGTTTGCTCGCGGCCGACGCTCATGTCTTCCATTTGACAGGAAAAATAAACTGTAGTCAGAGATACTAAGTCGTCCTCCTGAGCCGTGGAATATTTCCTCATTTGTAATGGTCGCATCTTCAATCGCCCGGCATAGCATATCACCTCCCGCCTCGAAAACGGACCCCCCACCCCACACCCCACCCTTCCTTACATAACCCGCTCATCGGAGAACCAGGGGTTCAACAAGCTCCGATCCACCGACCGACCAACCGAACCATCGATTTCGTCACTACTCCGTCTTGGGGGGGCGCACCCACGCGAGCAACGCACCCCATCGCTCTCTAAACCTGCAAGCTTCCCTCCTTAAACCTCCCTCAACCGAACCTGCTGTCCGCCCAACCCCCCCCTCCAATGTTCCCGCTTCCCTTTGATTGAAACTTTCCCAGCAAGCAAAAGAGCATGAGGCATGCTCCTCCGCCGGCTCCAACCCGCAGCGGCCCGTCCCCTCCGCTCCGGCGCACTCCCGTTCCCGGTCCCGTCCCCAGTGCAGCTCCCCCGAGCTCGCAATCTCGCGGCGGCGGCGCCGTTCACCACCTCGCGTGCGCTGCGAGATGACGTCGCTTCCGCGAACCACTACGAGACCCTGAAGGTTGCTCATGATGCATCGCCCTCCGACATAAAAAAGTGCGTTGTTGTCTCTCTCTCTCTCTCCCTCTCTCCCTTTCTGCCTCTTCATTCCAATCGCTTAGCCATTACTGGCGACGCAGACAACGCACCGACGTTGATGCCACCTCACCTGGAGCTCCCCCTCCACAACCTCTCCCGCCTAAGCCAACCCTCCCTCGTGCTGCCCTGTCCCTTCGAGAAACAAGCTGACGCCTCCCAACTCCCAAAAAGATCCTTCTACGCCCTCTCCAAAACCCATCACCCAGACCACAACCGCGACGACCCCGACGCCTCCCGAAAGTTCCACGCCATAGCGGAGGCCTACTCCGTCCTCGGAACCCCCGCGAAACGCGCCGCCTACGACCGCTCCCTCCCGTCTTCCTCGTCCTCGTCCTCCCCGCACGGTCGTCGTGGCTCATACCACAGCACCGGCCCCGCCGGCGGCCGCCCGGCCTCGGGCCTCTCGCGGCGCAGGACGACCTTCCGCGGTCCCCCGCCGAGCTTCTACAGGTCCGGCGGGTGGGGCGCGCAGTCGGCGAAGCGCAGGGAGGCCCACGAGGGCGCCGGCGGCGGCGACGACGGGACGGGGACGGGCGCGAGCGCGCAGCCCGGCATGGGACCCGGGCAGGACCCGTACCAGCACACGAGGTCCGGCGAGGTGCCGCATTTCGACTCGCAGACGCACACCAGGTCGCAGTCGAGACAGGACTCGCGACGGGCGCACAGGATCGCCGGAACGGAGGTGCGCATCGGACCGCAGGAGACGTCGGTGGGCGCTTTCTTGGTCGTCAGCGGCATCCTTTTCTTTTCCTTCTTCGTACCATATGTTGCCGTCGGCGGTTTGCGTCGCAAGAAGAACGATGCCTGATTTTGAAATAAGATAAAAGGGCATAGAGACGAAGGGTCTAAACGGATAGACGTCTATCAGGATAGATAAGAACCTCACGATAGAAACCAACACCATGCTAAATAGCACACATCAAACAAGAGCATACTAGGTCCCGGTCGATCAAACTCAATTACTCCCCGAACTAATCTACACTAGACAGGAGCCTCCAAATGAAATGTGAAGAGCATTGGGTCCGCTACCCGGCCGGAGCAAGCTGAAAGAATATTACTCGTCAAGTATACAGGTGGTAGACAACGCTTAGCCCTCGAAGGTGAAGCTGGCGCCGAGCTTGTGGGTAGCCTGGTCGAGCTTCTGGGTATCAAAGGAGGCACCAAGACCCAGGGTAACACCCTCGCGGAGGAGGACGTTGTAGCCAAGGGCGGCAACACCGTTGTTGTTGACCTTGAACTGTACGCGCACATGCTTGTCAGTAAACGTTGATCAGACCGGTTCAGAAAGCGAAAGTGACGCACCTTGGCGAAGGAGACGGGGTCGATGCGGTACTTGCTGGCGACCTCGAGGCCGACGTTGTTGCCGGCCTTGGAGTTCCAGGTAGCCTTGGCACCAGCCTCAACCTGGCTGTTGACCTTGTGGTAGTAAGAAGCAGCGAAGAGGCTGAGGTTGTCGCTGGCGGTGATGGCAGCGCTGTAGGTGGGGGCCTGGTAGCCGACGGCGGCGGCGTAGCCGGTGACGGAGGCCTTCTGGACGTCGTAGCCAGCAGAGGCACCGGCGAGGAAACCCTCGTGGCCAACAACGGCATCGATGTTGGCGGTGGGGCCCTTCAGAAGATCGAAGAAAGCGCGGCTGTGGAAGTTGCTCTGCTTGAAGGTAAGGTTGAACTTGGCACCCTTCTTGGAGACGGCCTTCTCGCCGGCGGAGGGCAGGAAGGAGAAGACACCCTCAGCCTTCAGGCCCTTGGCGAGGCTGTCGGCGAGCTCGACCTTGGTGTCAAGGGCAGCAGCGGTGTTCCATGTCTGGGTAAGGGTCAGGCCTGCGCGACGATAGAATGTTAGCAAATATGCACGACCGGGCGTCCAGCCTGCGGCAAATTGGACGGGAATGCCGTAAAACAATCCGTTGATTTGGCCGAGGCTGAAATGTAAGCGTTCTAAACGATGGGCGGTGGTTGCTGTACCGGTAGCCTTGTCGGAGTATTTGCCCTCGATCTGGATTGGGAAAGAACAGGTCAGCCCGAGCTCATGATTCTTTACGCGGCATCGACAGCCTTGAATGCGCCTTTGGCGTGGGGAAATGGTGCAACTTACAGCTCCAGCGGTGGCCTTCTCGTGGGAGGTCTTGCCAGTGACCTTGAAGGCAACGTTGTTGGGGGTGTTGCTCTTGAGCTCGAAGGTGGTGGCAGAGAGGTGGTAGAAGTCCTTGTTGAGAAGCTGGGTATCGAGAGTCAATGGTCAGCTGAGTGGTTTCTCGTCACAGAAGACCTCGGTCAGGGAAAGAGCCGAGAGCTCTCTATTCTTTCTTGGTCCGCGAATACCCGAACAAAACAAAGAGGGAGGGAGGGAAAGCGCATACGTCGTTGGCCGACTTGGCGATGTCTCCGAAGTTAGGAACAGACATGTTTGCTGATTTTGTCAAAGGGACGTTTTCAGGGAGAGAATTGAGGTGAGAATGGGAAGCGGTGGACGAGATGCGACAAGTGAAAAGGCGGGTTGCAGGTGTCCTTTGAGGAAATGGTCTGCTGGGGCGCGAGCTGTTCGAGAAAATGTTTTGGTTGCATCAATTGGTTGACGGGGATTCCCGGCACAAGTCGGTCCGGAGGAGCTGTGCTGGCTGTGGAGTGTGGTGACGGGGCTGCACTAAGACGCTTTTGGCTGCACGTGGGGGATCTGTTATTGGTTTGTTGGGATTATGGCAGGCTTTGGGCGAAGTTTGGACAAGGGTTCCGTAATAAGGTGATGCACTGAAGCAGTGGATGCTGAGTGCTGCTGGTCGGTCATTCAATGCGTTCAGTTCTTTCGCTTGCTCGCTTGCTTGGCTTTGTATGATTGAAAGGTGGATGGACGTGATGGTGATAGGTCGTACTAGGAGGCGGTAAGGCTAAGGCAGTACTTGTACCTGCTGCCTTCTCTACTGGTCACAAGAGCAAGGACATGGGAATTCATAAAGATACCTACGAGAATAGTTCTCTGTACCATCCCTTCCTCATGCGCTCCGTTTGCACTTTCCTCTGGCCCTTATCTACTTCAACGGTCTCACTTCTCTCATACAATGTAGAACAACTTGAGTCACTGTGGATGTGCCTACAGCCAATCGTTGACTCTATCTAATCTGTCACTCCCGGGCAATCACCCTCAATCACCGTTGCGCACAACGCGGGCTCTAGGATGGGGAAGTGAAGTTGGGGAAGACTCTAGGCCAGGATAATGTCCTTCTTGCCTATTCCTAGAGAGCAACCCCTGACGTGTCAAACCAGGCGGGGGCAAGGGCAGCGGCGTCACCAGGAACACTCGCGCAATTCCATGACTTTCAATTGCAATGGTACCGACAACGTAATCGGTACGGCAGCAACGTATAGCAATTGCAACCTCCATCCATCCATCCATTCATCCGTATCCCATTTTTCGAGACTCTAAACTTGTTGAGGTCTACTTAAGCCAACGACCCAGGACGCCTCCCCGCCTTTTACCCGCCTGCATTGACGTAAAGTGCTAGGACACGGGTATCTTCCCCCAAATTACCACTTTATGCAGCATCGTCGTACTTCTTCTCGTGGATGGCAATGGCCCTGTCATGCAACGGGTCAGAAACTGACTTGGCTCTCTGTTTTTCAATGGGGACGGGAATGTCTTGTGACTCACCTGCCACTGGGGTCCGTTTGCTTGGACCATGTGGGGGTCCAGCGCATGACGGTCGAGGCGCAATGCGGCGGGAAGTGCTCGTCGAACATAAGACGGTACCAGTACCTGTCAAATCCTGTCAGCGCACTCAATTATTTCAAACGGGTGGGATTGGACGATGCATACGCTTCCTTGGTGTCCGGAATGTCGCTGCCCCACTCCGGCTTGGGGTTCTTCATCATCTCATCCGTCACCTGGATCTCGGCGTTGTCCTTGAGTGCGTCGATCCATCCGTATCCGACACCGTCCGAGAACTGCTCCTTCTGTCTCCACAGAATGCTGTCCGGGAGGTACGGCTCCGCGCCGGGCTCGTCTGAGGTGTCAAAAGCCTTTCGGAGGATGTACTTTTCCATCTTCTCCTTGGTGATCATCTTCTCCTGGGGGTCGATGTTCATGGTCGCCTCGAGAAACTGTGGGAGCAATCGTCAGCGAGTTCAATCTTTCGTCCCGGCTACAAAAACACTCACCTCCTTGTCCAGGAACGGCACACGGGCCTCAAGACCCCAGGCAGATGTCGACTTGTTGGCGCGCAGGCAGTCAGCAAAGTGGAGGTTCTTGACACGGCGGACCGTCTCCTCGTGGAAGGCCTTCTTGTCAGGAGCGGCGTGGAAGTAGAGATAACCACCAAAGATCTCATCACTTCCCTCGCCACTGAGCACCATCTTGATGCCCATAGCCTTGATCTTACGGGAAAGCAGGTACATCGGCGTCGAGGCACGGATGGTTGTGACGTCGTACGTCTCGAGGTGGTAGATGACATCGGACAAGGCGTTAAGGCCGTCCTCAATGGTGAAGGTCATGACGTGGTGCTTGGTGCCGAGGAACTTGGCGACCTCGAGGGCTGCCTTGTTGTCGGGTGATCCAGGGAGACCAATGGAAAAAGAGTTGAGCTGGGGCAGATATGTGACTGTCGAAAGTTTGTTGTCATCATCGATACCGACCATGCCCTCACCGGTGTCGGGGTTCTCTGTCATGGGGAGCGCGCCGCCGTTGGCCTCAAGGGCCGCCTTCTTCAGACGCAGAGTCTCTCTTTGGGCAATGGCGGCAACCAAACTGGAATCCAGGCCGCCGGAAAGGAGGACACCGTACGGCACCTCAGCCATGAGTCTCTTTCTCACAGACTTCTCCAGCTTTTCGCGGATCAACTTCAGGTCGAGGGGTGTCTCAGGAACTCTGGCAGGGTCCCACCAAGAGGGCTCGAAGTATCTTGTGGTCTTGCCGGTGGAAGAGTCGTAAACATGGCCGGGGGGGAAGGCCTCGACCTTGTCACAGACGCTGTGCAGGCACTTCAACTCAGAAGCGAAGTAAACCGCCTCGGGTTCTTTTGACGACCAGCCATAGTAGAGAGTCGTGATGCCGATGGGGTCGCGGGCGGCGATGGTGCGGTCATTCTTCTTGTCGTACAAAACAAACGAGAACATGCCATCGAGATGCTTCGGGGCGTCGAGGCCATATTCCATATACTACAGTGAACAAGTGTAATTAGGCCTCCGTGGGTCTCATCCATGGGAGAAGGAATATCATGCGCGCGTCACCGACTCACCAAGGGAATGACGACCTCGCAGTCGGAGCCGGTCTTGAAGTGGTAGGTGTGCTTCAAAGCCTTGCGGATCAGACGGTGGTTGTAGATTTCGCCGTTGACGGCAAGGATGATGCTCTCATCCTCGTTGGTAAGGGGCTGGGCGCCGGACTCTATGGCAAAGGTCAGCCGTTGGCATCACAGGTTAGGAAGAGATCGACTTACCAACGCCGACGATGCTGAGACGTTCATGGCACAGAACTGCGATTGACAGTCAATTGACGGACACTACACAGCTACAATACGGCTCGACCTACTCGTGCTGTTGCAGATGAAGCTGCCACCTGTAGGAGGCGTTTGTCAGTTGGCTGCTTGCCCAGGGTTGTCGAGGTCGCGTGTGCGTCGCGGTGACTCAGAACTCACTCCAATCGGGGCCACGGTGACGGATACTGGAGGTTACGAGTCAATAAAATGCGCTCGAAGGCCAGGAATACTACAACTTACGCCTTTGCAAGCTTCAGAGCCGTGGGCTTGAATTTCTGGACGTCAGGGTGACTGGGCGCACAAAAAGTCAGTCGCGTCGTCCATGGAAACGCATGGCGGGGTCAACTTTTTTGTTGGAGGGGGAGCTCGAGTGCCCCTCCATCCCGCCGCCGAAAAAGGGAACTATCTTGCGCAATTGGGCTTACCGATGACAGGCGAAAATGCCACACATGATTGCGGTATCGAGCTGCGATTGTGTATACGGGATGTGTATGGGATGAAGTGCAGCTTTTAAGGTAGCAAGGCGAAAGACGTGTCTCGAGGGAATAAATACGGAGCAGGAAGCGGGAGTCGCGGATCAAAGGGTGGGAGTGAAAGCGGTTATGACTCTTCTTGCGCTTCACCCAGTTTTTTTTATCGTTATTTTATATTTCGCAACGGCCCCGAAGTTGACCTGATACATTGACTTGGCCCCTACCACCCAGCATTCCAGGAAACCCTGACACTAGGTTGTTTGCCAGCCCAGGATGCCGGACGCCGTGGCCGGTGCGTCGATAAGGTCACGACTGTTGATTTCAAGTACTACATATTGTACACGAAGTACTCGGTGCGAATCACATCGAAGGGTTGCGAGAGAGTGCCAAAATTGCAAGACGGCCTGCCGCCGCCACGGCGGAACCACAGAAAGCTGCACGATATGCTACCTACCTAGGTAATCTACAGTTCTTGCGCTAGTGTGACAGGTTGTCTCCTTGGGCCGATCTCGGCTTCTTCACGTATTGGATGGTGTGGCCAATCAGAGTTTATAAGATTGCCAATTACCTAACCTTACCGACTGATAAGAAACATGTACAAGCCCAGCCACCAACGGGAGCGTCGAGTCGGTGTGGTGATGCTATTTCCGCAACAGCCCATCGCATGATGCCACCGAGATAGCAAACATTGTGAATGCGACTATAGAGAGGCGGCTCAGTCCCCCTCCCTCCAAGACAACATACTGGTGTCAGCTTCAGGGGCCGCCGGAAGGGTGATGGAAAATGTGTCCTGGCCGTTTGGTAATGCGCCCGCTCTAATCGAGACTCCTGACGAACTTACTCGTCACCGGCGCCAGGGTTCCAGGTCCCATGCAAAGTCCCTAAGCTATGGTGGAGGCACTCTACAAATACTCAGGACCGAGTGTCGGAGCGGTATTGGTTCCGGCGAGATATCCACCCTCCACGGCGGGCCACAATTACGCCCCCATATCGCATAGGCCGAGCGTGATCCACCATCAGAACAGTCATCACCTAGGCAATGGTTGACGCTGGTTCACATCCATTCTGTTATTGAACGGAGGCAAACATTTTGCGCATAAATCTCGTTCGCAGCATTTTTGCGTCTAATCTTGGTTCCGTATCTGGCAGGTTGGCCTCGTCCGCCCCGAACCTCTCATGGCAGCAGCAGCAGCAGCAGCAGTAGTAGCATCATCATCGACCAGTCAGTCCAAAAGTAGAGAAGCAGACCGTATGGTATTCCTGTAACTCCGAAGTCATGCCTGCTGACACGACATTTTCATCTCATAAATCTATTCGCCCTGGGTCTGCCATGCCATCTAGGGTGCTGGGTTCTCCCTCACCACACGCTTGATCCGCTTCTCATATTCTGCCTTGTCCTTCTTGAACAGACTGTATGCCTCCGCCTGCGCCGGCGACTCAGGGTTAGGATCATCGAGCAGGTTCTGGATACCGAGTAGAATTTGCTTCACCGTGATCGCCGGCTTCCACGCCTCTTCCTCATTCAAGATCGACAGGCAAACGGTGCCGGAGGGGTAGACGTTGGGGTGGAACAGGGGAGGGACGAATTTGCCTGTATGGCGTTTGTCAGCCGGAGGATTTTATCTTCAAGGTAATTTTAACATACACTTGGGTGGCTTCGTCGGGTACTCTGTTGGTCAAGAGGAAGAGGTCAGCAAACATTTTTGTTTCATGAAAATCTGCGGTCCTAATGCGCAAGGCCACCCACCCTCGGGGAATGTGATTGTCAGCTTGAACAAGCCGCCCTCCCAAATGGTCTTCTCCTTGCCCGGGATTCCGCACTCCCAGACCTTCAGATCGAGCGTTCCCGTCGCAGCGTTACGCTGGGGCTTGGCGAAGAAGCCAAAAGGGTGGTCTTTGCGCCATTGCTTCCTATAGCCAGTCAGACACATCCACGGCGAGGTGACATGTATATAGACCGCATACCGCTCCTCCTGGAGTCTGTTCTGGCACAACGACATCGTCTTGATAGTCGTGATGGCTGTAGCAACAAACGGTAGTCCGTCAGCGTCGGAAATGCTATTCGGGCGACTCGCTCGCGTGTCGCTAGGCTGGACAACGGCTGGTGTGCAAGATCGGGGCGACTGTTCACGCAGGCTTTGAAGTGCGGCAGCTAGGAGATACAGACCGCGGTAGCTTATTGAGTCAGTCTAGCTTGTCGATGAGGAACTGACCGGGGGACGAAGCTGCGGGAGTGACGAGCGTTGTTCGGCGAACTTTGGGTTAAGTCCGCGGCTGGAGAAGTCGCCCGTGGATAGGATGTTGGTCGCCTTGCACTTGCCTCGCTGAATGCGCCAGCTTAGTTGGAAGGCGGTAGAAGATTTTTGGGGTAAGGGTACGTACCTTCCGGACAGAGTGATTGTCTTTAATTGGAGGCACGCGTATCTGATGGGCGGTGGTAAAGGTAAGATCCCGCGGTACCTTCCGCACAAAAGCCCAGGGCACGAAGAGGGGGGCGGCAGGGGCGCGAAACGGAACGACGCTTGTCCAATAGACGAATTAGAATAGGACCCCGCCCTAGGCTACGTTCGGCGCGGGGTGCTGGGAAATCTGACGTGGGGCTCGCTGGACCTGCCCAGATGCAAGACAAGGAGCTTCAGGCCCGGTTCCTCGGCTTTCACCTGACAGACTGACCATCTTTAAAGGCCATACCTAATCTCAGCCCCGTACGACTGGATAGCCCACCCCCAAACCCTTGTGTAAGCGACCGTCTATCACCTGCAGCCCCCCGAGACTCTGGCTATCGTCGTCGCCGCATCGCGACTGCGTACTGCACGACTGATTCCTTTGTCCCGACTGCATCTAGCGTGCTTTGCGTCGGTCGCTTGATCTACACATACCCAGACGCCGCCCACCTGCGAGCACTGAGAACACATAACGCGCAAGTCTCTGAAGTTCGATTCCAAGGTTGTCTGCAAGAATGGAGAAGGACAGTAGCCCAGCTGCCGCTGGTAAGGAGAGCGAGGCGAAGCCCGTAGCACCAGCAGTTGAGGAGAAGAGGCCGACGGGCGTGGTTGATGATGTGCCTGATCCAGATGAGGATGACTTGGATGATTTGGACGGTGCGTTTGTTGACCGGGGTCATCGTTAACAGGGCCAGGATGCGCTGACTCTACCAGATATGCTCGACGAATTTGCCGCAGTGAATGTAGACACCAAGAAGCCCGAGCCACCAGCTGCGTCGTTTGCGACAGGCTCTGGGAAACCCGCGACAGTTACCGAAGAGGGGCCCGATGACAAGACGTTGGAAGACATGTTTGCTTCTGACGACTTTGCAAAGCAGCTCCAGGCTGGCATGGCCGACTTGATTGGCGAGCTAGAGAAAAACGTAGATAATCCCCGCACCATTGTCACTCGCCTCCACCGACTAACTTGACATCACAGCCGGAAATGCAAGCGCAGTTTGACAGCGTCTTCAAACAGATGAGCGCCGCTGCGGGAGAAGCTGGGTCTTCCCAAGGGCCGGCTGCAACACCAGCGGCCGCACGACCAACTTCGTCCTCTAGCAAAGCCCCGGTTTCAGACCCGATCGCCGACGGTTCTTTCCAGGAGACCATTAAGAAGACGATGGAGCGTATGCAAGCATCGGGACAGCAGGCGACCGCAGCCGCGGCAGAATCTTCCACTGAGGACTTCTTGGCTGAGATGATGAAGCAGCTTGGAGAGGGCAACGTGGAAGGCGGTGGCAGCAGCGAGGAGGAATTTTCGAAGATGCTCATGGGCATGATGGAGCAACTTACGAACAAGGAGATCCTGTACGAGCCCATGAAGGAGCTCAACGACAAATTCCCCGAGTGGTTCGAAAAGAACCGCGAAAAGACACCCGCGGAAGACCTCAAGCGGTACGAGGAGCAACAGGCTTACGTCAAGGAGATCGTGGCCAAGTTTGAGGAGAAGACGTATGCAGACTCGAACGCAGCGGACCGAGAATACATCGTCGAGAGGATGCAAAAGGTGAGCAGGAGAGTTCTTTGGTTATTATTCGCGAAACTAACCCGCTGCAGATGCAAGCCGCCGGATCGCCTCCGGCAGATCTAGTCGGTGACATGCCATCGGCGCAGGAAGCCTTCAATCCAGACGAGGGCTGTAATCCGCAATAATTGGACATTCCCGGAGGATGTCTGCCACATATGTTCCCCTAAGACCATGACTTTCCATGGTTATGCACATGCAGAGCCACTGTCCGCATCGTATTCCGTCCGCCATTCAAGGCCTAACGCCATAATTAAATCAAATTCCCAAAGCCATACCCCCTGACCCGACGCCGCAATGCAAATGGAACGACCCCGCTTGGACGTTCTAGTTGAGCCCAGCTATTTTTGCCTTGAAATCTCCACGTTCTTTTCTTGTCAAGACATGTCCATCTGCTGTGAAGAAGCGTCCACATCACCGCCTTCCTGTGACAGCAGATTCATGAACAATGCATCGTAATCCTCATCATCCGAGAGACTGGAGGCGTCGGTATGCATGGATTGCGACGAGTGTGCTGAATATTGCGGTTCAGAAGATTGATCATAGGATAATAATAACGCGTCAAGCTCGTCTTGTTCTTCTTGCGCAATGGCATCGACCATCATATCATCAGCATCGTTGGGTATCTGTTGTGCGCGCTCTTGGGCAATGGCCGCCGCGTCCTCGATGTCTGCTTCGGAGAACAACGCGTCTCCCTCCAACTGCTTGGTGTAGTACCGTTGTCGCATGTCACGGTCCCAGTCCGACTTGAGAAGCTGCAGAGAAACGTAAGCACAATAGATCTCGGACAACGCAACGCGTTTACCACGTACAGTTCCTTCCATGTCTCGCCGTTCATAGGACCGGTCATTCGCACGCTGCCGCACGTTCTGGAGAAACAGCTTCCGCCTGTTCTCCTGCGCCTCTTCGCGCTTGCGGACAATTGGGTTTGGCCTCGCGGGCCGTGACGCGTACTTAAACTTAGGCTGAGGAATAGGCGAAGACTGCGTGTGCCGAACGGTGTTGTCATCGATGGGTGATAGGGGCGACGCCGGCCGCGCGGGCGACGATGAGAGAGGCGACGGGACCGCAGGCCTGAAATCCCACGAGGTCCGCTCGCTGAAGATGGGCACAGGTCCGGCGACGGAGAACATGTTTGCGGTTCCTTTGGTTCCAGGCGTTTCGTTTTCTTGCATCAAGCTGACGGTAATAGCAAGATAACTCCGGGTCGTTGCGATGCTGATTTTAGTTGTACGAATGTCCAAATTGGCGACAGTGGTGTAAGAGGTAGCTGGAGCTGTTGCCTCCCAGCTTAATTGGAGAAACCGCGGTGGGTGTCATAGGACGCGACCGAGACGCGATTGCGGGCCTTGAGCGCCACAAGTGTGGCTTGTGCGTCATGACTACTGACACGTGTGCCCCACTATCTGGTGTTCTTCCGAGAGTGATCATGCGGTCTGGACTAGACTACTATCCCGGTGGTTCCCGAGCGGAGCCCCGAGGCAGTTTCGGCGAATGGAAATGGTGGTGCCACTATTCCTCAACGATGCGCAGTCAAACAAAAA
Organism: Colletotrichum somersetense; assembly: GCA_030867255.1. Taxonomy (NCBI): domain Eukaryota; kingdom Fungi; phylum Ascomycota; class Sordariomycetes; order Glomerellales; family Glomerellaceae; genus Colletotrichum; species Colletotrichum somersetense. The sequence goes on from MU843606.1 coordinate 51,362, forward strand.
AAAAAAAAGAAAGAAAGAAAGAAACGAAGAAGGGACAAAAAAAAAGCTGCTTCTAGGAAAAAACCAACAGACGACGTGACATTCAACTAACTAATTAGCTCGAGATCGCCCCCACAGCCAACTCAATCCCTCGGAAAGACTCCACTATCGGTATCGACTGTTGGGAAACTTCCATATCGAAGATCGACCCGCCTTTGCAATCGATCCTAATCCCCGAGGCTCAACACAACTCCGTAGAATGAGCATCGGCACAGACTTCCCTTGCGTTTGTCTATACATTGGCGGCAGCTGGCCAGCGTTCAGATGAAGGCCTTTTCCGTTTTCTCGCTGCCACTGCGCCGGGCCACCACCTGTCGACCATGGACCTGCTCTGAATGTCGCGCCGGTCCGGTTGCGCAGCAGTCTAGCCGACCATCGGCGCACCAGCAACGGCTCGGCAGTAAGGCCGCTCGCGGATTCTCGTCGACGAGTACAAAGGCCTCGGTCGCAAGGGCGGCACCGAAGAATGGCGGTGGTCGGAAAGGCGGTCGCGTGTGGCTTCTTGCTTCGGGCGGCGGCGCTGCGGCCGCCAGTGCGCTCGCCTTCACCGACGACATCAAGCACGGCTACGAAGCGGCGGGACGCGCAGGTCGAGTCGCCGCCGCGCTTGCGGTATGCATCAATGAGTACGACTTCTTGCCGGACAATTGCCATCACGGACCAGTCCTTACTGACGCCATCTTAGCTATCGAACGACTCTTAACCAGAAAGAGAACATCGAGGACCCCGACCTACAATCGAAGATCCTGAAAGACTGCCACCAGCGATGCGCCGACCGAACATTGAAGGTCTTGGAGAAGAACGGCGGCATATTTATCAAGCTGGGGCAACATCTTGTAAGAGCCCCTATTTATGGATCGTCTCAGGACCCGAAGACTGACTGGAGTTCAGAGCGCGATGAACTACCTCCTCCCTCAAGAATGGACCAACACGTTCATCCCCCTACAAGACAAGTGCCCCGTGTCGTCCTTCGAATCGATTGAGGAGATGTTCCGGAAGGATATTGGCCAAGAGCTGTGGGACTGCTTTTCCGAGTTCTCGCCCGAACCGATCGGCGCCGCGTCTCTGGCGCAGGTACACACTGCCACCGTGAAAGAAACGGGCATGCCGGTGGCTGTCAAAGTGCAACACCCTGGTCTTGGCGAGTGGTCTCAACTGGACCTGGCTCTGACCCGGTTCACCTTTTCAACTCTGAAGCGCTTCTTCCCCGAATATGACCTCGAATGGCTGTCCTCGGAAATGGACGTTTCGTTGCCGAAGGAACTGGACTTCAGGGAGGAGGCCCGCAACGCCAACCGCACTAGGGAGCACTTCGCTAGGCTGCCGGAGCATCCCCTCGTCATCCCGGAGGTCCTCTGGGCGAAGGAGCGCATCTTGGTCATGCAGCGGGTGTCGGGACACCGATTGGATGACCTCGAGTACCTCGACGCCAACGGCATCGACCGCGACGAGGTCTCCGCCTGTCTCGCGCGCATCTTTAACGAAATGATATTCGGCCATAACGCACCTCTGCACTGCGATCCCCACGGTGGTAACCTAGCGATTCGCAAGAACGAGTCCCAGCGCGGCCTCCGTGGCGGCCACAACTTCGACATCATCCTCTACGACCACGGCCTCTACCGGGATATCCCGCGCGACCTCCAGCGCTCCTACGCCAAGATGTGGCTCGCCGTCATCGACGGCGACATGAAGCGCATGCGCAAGTACGCCAAGGAGGTCGCCAACATCAACGACGAGCAGTTCCCCCTGTTCGCCTCGGCCATCACGGGCCGCGACTGGAGCGTCCTCAACAGCGAGGGCTCCGTCCTGCGGACGCGCACGGCCGACGAGAAGAAGGAGATGGGCGACGCGTTGCAGGAGGGGCTCATCGTCGACCTCGTCCAGCTGCTGGGCCAGGTCCCGCGCATCATCCTCCTCATCCTCAAGACCAACGACCTCACCCGCAGCCTCGACGAGAACCTGCACACGCGCCAGGGACCCATCCGCTCATTCATGATCCTCGCGCGTTACTGCACGCGCACGGTGTTCGAGGAGCAGCTCGAGGACCTGAAGCGCCGCGGCTCGCTGCTGTGGCCGCCAAACACCATCCGCCTGGTCTCGGCATGGATCAGCTTCTTGAGGATCGAGGTCAAGCTCGGCGCCTTTGAGCTGTTTCTGAGCGTTAAGAGGATGCTTGGGCTGAAGGGCGCTGGGTTTCATGCTCCGGGAATGTGACGCATGTGATACATGACATATAGACGTATAGAATAGTAATTTGGTCCTTGTTTATATATATGCATTCGCTCATTTTACCCCTTTTGCCTCGCAGCACTATGAAAGTGTGACTACAAAATGCTTGTCGGCGTGGCTGATTGCGGCCGACTCACCTGGAAGGGCAATGTAAACAGCTTGCGTCTATTGCACAACCGCTAATGTTGCGAAACAAATGGCATTTAAGAACTGAGCTTCCACGATGGTCAAACATATTGTTCACGTTGGAAAGTGTCACGTAATTACGATGAAGTCCTCATAACGATCCGAATGTCTTAGGCGGAAGTGTCCAAGATACAAGGCTAAACTTGTCGTTACAAAAAAAAACCACAATTCCTGTTCTCCACTGCCAGCAATTGGGTGGAGGGGTATTGGCTTCCTAAAACGCCATCGCTTCACATGTTGTTGAGACGCTCCTTGGCAGACTCCTTGGCCTCTTCCGAGACGTTGGGGTTCTTCAGGGTACTGCGATGTGAAGATGAGTTAGTAATGATACAGGATCACCCACATTAGAGGCGGATTTGTGGGTGATTTGGTATGAGAACTCACGCCTTGAGGCCACCGGCAACGTTGCCGGGGTTCTTCTGCTCGTTGTCGCCAGCCTTAGGGACGTCGCCGCCGTTGAACTCGTTCTCGAGGATCTTCTTGGAGTTCTGCTTGGACTCCTCAGAGGTGTTGGGATTGTTGATGTTGGCCTTGTGGCCGCCGGCGATCTGAGCTTCGGTAGGCATGTTGAAGATTGGTGAGGTGTGTGTTGACTGGGGAAAATGTTTGGGCTGGAGTTGTAGTTGTAGTTGTTTGATGGCTTGATGGTGTGATGTTGAGAAGAAAAGGACAGGTTCCAGAGGTGTTGGACGGTCTCTTCTTATAGACTTTTCAGGACAGGATCTCGGACTATGAGATGTAAGTCAAAAGGATGGGACAAGACTATGCCCAGCTTGTAGCTTGCCGCTTCTACCCCTGGTTTGCAACAGAACTAGAACAAGAGCGATCTGGGAGAGCTACAGCTCCGACGTAATGGATGGCATCATCGACCACGCGAGTACCTCTGATATACATGTCGTTTTCACGCATCCTTTGGTACGGATGGCCCATTTCACACCGACAAGCATGTTGATAGCACCGGTAAAAGATACATCAACCCCCGCTCCTGTGTGAGACCGAAGCTATGGCAGCGCTACCGGGCCAACGCCCGAGTGGCTCCAAGCATGAATTTACCCCCCATTCCCCCTCCGATCATCGATCGTGAGAACGGATAGGTTGTGTGAAGTCCATGACGTTCAAAGTCCTGCAAGGAGACGTTCCGGGACGACGAGACCAGGCAGGAGATCGAGATCATGAACGAGAAATGCCGGTGCGTTCTGTGGCTTCTCGTTTGCTTGTTAGTTTCTTTTTCTGCTAAGCTCAGGCGGAGCTCGGGTACCCGAGGGGCCACTGTGGGTGGACAGGCAGAGTGTTTGTTATGAGGAGTGCAAATCAAGACGCGGGAGGGGGCAACCAGGGCAGTGGAATGAAGTGACAGATAGAGCTAGTGTGGAAGTCTAGGGTAAGCTGTTCGCGTGAGTTAGAGTGAGCGTGTCCTCAGTTAAGGAATAGCCATGTCAGCCCTACAAATTCTTACGATGCTGCGTCTGTCAGCTAACGATGGAGGGCCGGAAAAGATGTACGGATAACGGCGCCAGGGGGGCCGGGGTCACGCCCGTCCGGCCTTTCCAGATCGATGAAGCAGGATGAATTCAGATCACCCGGTAGCGCTGGCAGGGTACAGATGGTCAAACCAAACACCGGGGGCTGGAGGTTGGCGTGCGGAGCTTCAAGACTCGCCAGTCAGCTGCTTCCGGACAAAGAGGGGAGCATCGATCTGGCCTTAGCCTTGGTGATGCTGCGCCGCTAGGCCGTTTGGTGTTGTTTGACCATCATGCTCGGTTGATCGATTCGTTGCCGTCATGACGGGTGGTACATGCCTCCCCGACGGAAAAAGAAAGCAAGCGGCCGTACCTGACGTAGCATATTTGGGGGTTTTTGCTGCGTCGCCTGGACTGATGGAAAACAGCACCCGCCCAGTTGACAAGATGCTGATTGTTTGCAGGCAGTGGCAGCATTCGGCTGTTGATGGCTAAGTCTTGGGTCACCTCCCATCTCGACTTTGGCAAACACGACAATATCCACCATGGGCTAACACGGCCAGTGAAGAACACGAAATCTTGCACGACGGCCAAACACGGCAATCTGGGATCGCAATCTAATCTGGGAATCTGGGAGGACATGCAAGGTACTGTTGTTCTAAGACCTTAGTCCTGAGCAAAGGCCCCTTCCAGACCTGTGCAGAGAGCCGATCTTGCCTCCGTTCATACGCGCGCGATGATGTGCGATTTTGCACAATTGCATCGTGCAAAGTGACCTGCCGCATGTCGTTGGGACATGCGGCTAACTTGGGCTGCCGCCCCCACTGGGGTAGCTAATGGGGCGTGAGTGGTGATTCATCGCAATCGGGAAGTGATGTCAAGGGCTAGGCCTGGCCAAGATAAGAACACGCATGGCCCGCCAGGAGCACAGACTCTCTACGCTACGGCAGGAGCTTTTCCTCCGGCGGGACGAGATGGGAAACATTGTAAACCCATCTTTAGGGAATGATCGACAGGGGGGCAGAAATGCAGATGAAGGTGGGATGGTGATGGTGATGGGTGGGTATAATCAGAGCACCGAAAGACCACCTACATAATCGTCGTTTTCCTCTTTCTCAGATCCTCCACATATGCGCTTACGCCAGCAGAGTTGAGGTCGTCCGTCATTCACGATCAATTAGCCCAGTATCGTAGCTTGCTTTGATGCACTAGCGTTACCAGCCAGCCAGGAACGCAAGGAGCTAACCGTCCGGTTGATCCAGCACCAATAACTTCAGGTGCCGTTGCGTATCACTCGATACGAGGAAGGCTCATGTGTATATAATCTGCTGGCGGATCAGGAGGAGGGAGCGAAAAGCAAGGGTCGCATCGTGTGTTCTCGTCGGACAAGAAGGCAAGCGCCAAGTCCGAAGAGAGTCCGATAGACAAGCATGCAAATCGCAAGGAGCGCGGCCCAGCGTCCAAGGAGGGACAACACTATGCATTCCCATCGTATTTACCATGCTTGGCGGCTCAGGTGCTGGGACAAAATGTTCCCACAACCCGTGAGCCCGCAGTAGCCCCCAACACTAGCCGGAGGAGATAGGCATCGCGCTTATTTCCGCTCGGCAGCCGCTTTCATAGCTGCCATTGGACGTAGAACCCATGGCCGTGTATGCAAGCCACTCCGTCCCGGTGCGAGCTGACGACCCCAGAACCGCCAGTCTGAAGCAGCATCGTGAACCAAGTGGTCCGTCGGACTCGGATCCAGGAGTCGTCACGTTGACCGGGCCCCAAGGCACATCAGTTCGAGATATGCCACTTTGTGATAATGGCGAGAGGCCCCTTCTCTCCCGTCGGTGTCTCTGATGATGTTCACTACACTCGGCGCCAAATTGACGTAACGTTCCGCGATGAGTGACGGACGTGTGCGATAAAGGGAAGAAAAAAGCAGCCCGCGCTAAAAGTGCCAGATGAAGTCGGTGAAAGTCAGCCGCTCGGCTGCTGCCACCGCGCGGACCCTTCCTGTTGGACGGATCCCGACGCAGCCAATGGGATCTGTCATGGCGGCTGTCTGGGGCAGTACCCGCCCTGCCGCGTGGCTGTGCTGGGGCTTCGCCTGGGGAGGCCCACACCACACCCACTCCCGTCCCGACTTCACTCCGTCTATAGTGTGCGTTACTTCCGTCATCCCGGACCACCGGTAATCGTCCTCCGTCAGTTCTTGCACGCATCGTGAGGTCTGCCACACACACAAGGGTCTCAGCTGATGTAACCACACCTTAAACACCATCTTGGTAAGGCTGAATCGCACCATACGCGCCCCCTACAGCATACGGCTACACACACTCTCACTCTCTCACATACATACACATAACCTCATCACCGGCACAATGACATCACCGGACGCCCCTGAACAACCACCCGGAGCCATCAACTACGTCGCCGGCTTCCTCCTCGTTGGCCTCGCGTGGGGCTTCACGACACCCTTCATCCGCCGCGCCGCAAAAGACCACCATCCGCCCCCGCACCCGGTCCTCGAGACCGATGCTGTCAAGCGGAGCTGGTTTCGGAGCCGGGTCTACGGCGCCTTCTTCGGCGTTGTTGACCTGCTGCGCAACCCGCGGTACGCCGTGCCGCTGCTGATCAACTTGACCGGGAGCGTGTGGTTCTTCCTGCTCATTGGGCAGGCCGGTAAGACCCCCTCTTGATCTTGTAGAAGATGCTGGAGAGGATGCTGACGGGCTGCCGTAGAGTTGAGTTTGACGGTTCCCATCGTTAACACTCTCGCGTTTCTCTTCACCGTCATTGGCGACTGGTGGGTCGAGAGTAAGGTGATCAGTCGAGGTAGGCCGCAATTTCTCTCCCTGTTCGGCGTATCTGATTGACCCGCACATTGACTGACTTGCCGCAGAAACCCTACTCGGCATGGTGTTATCTCTTTCTGGGATAGCGTTATGTGTGCATAGCAAGTCTGGGTAATCATTTGGGGGTTTTTTTTTGGGGGAGTCTCATGGGTCAGAGAAGGCGGCAACTTTTTTGCAGGCATGAGGATTGGACTACCGCATGTCTCATGCATTGATGCAAGGCACACAAGTCGAGAAAAGTGGCGTTGGGGGCCGTTTAAACCATACCCGAGATATTAAAATAGACTACCGGAGTGAACAAGGTCCCTGCGCCAGGCAGATTGAACCCTTCCAACGCTTTCCACCGCCCGGGCTTTCCTTCGTCTGCCTCCCTCGTGAGACTCCACTGGTCGCTGGCCTACCTGGGCCAGGACTCCTCCGAACCAAGCGCATCCAGTCCGCCTGGAAGGGTTGCTTATTGAATATTACGAGACTAGAATGGAATAAAAAAAGTAAAATGATAATAGGATGACCAGAATGCTCTCTGCCGTGGTCATTGGATATCCTCCATGCGCCGTGTATGCAAAGCCTTTCTTCCAAGATGCTTGTTGGACAGGAAATCGTTTCTCTTTCGTATCACGTTGAAACAAGACATATCATTCATCATACCTCACTCGTCGTGGATTCATCATGCCGCAGGTCGTCGGGCGCGGAGCCAGCGCTGCACGATTCGCGAGCTGGGGTCCTCGGCCGTCCAGCGGCCCATTGAGCGGTCAGAGGTCTGCAGCTCAGTGTAAACCGTATCGTCGGTGATGTTCGAGAGCTCCTGCGGTGCTCATGTCAGCGTTCGGGGACGACCGTAGCCACAACCATGAGTCGCGGGACGGTGAAATACTCACAGCTCTCAACTGTTGATCGTACGCTCTCAGTTGGGACGCGTTCCTTGAGTTTGGCCTTTCACCTTGCAGGACGCTTTCCCGGTAGCAGATCCACCGCTGGGCAGCAGTCTGGCGCTGGTAGATCTTTTGACACTCGTGCCTTCTGGAAAAGGCATCAAGCAAGCACCTATAACGGAGAAGAACTATAAGTCCTCATGCGCGGTTTTGTCGAGAGGATAGGGGACTGACTGCTTCAACTCGGCCTTTTCCTGCTCGGCCAGCCCGCCGCTTGCCTGCGGAACACTTGTGTCGGCCCCGCAGTTGAGGATGTGCTGCCCGTCGAGAGAGCATTGCCGTATCACCGCCCAACCCTCGGTCCAGTAGTCTTCCATGTTGGCTGGGTCCGTAGGCGCCGCCGTGATGTAGTACTGCAAGGTATGGAAATCGGCGAGAACCTGGGCAACTCTTTCTTTTCGGTATTCGTTAACTGGAGCTCATGTTAGCTCCGTCTGTGCTACACCCCACCCCACCACAGGCCCAGGTCCATGTGTCCTGGAGAATCCATCTGATAACGTACATCCGTCCATTGTGATGGCGAAGAACGTGTAAGAGGAGTGAAGAGAAATGACTAGAGGTGGTTTCGATGGCAAGAAAAAAAGATCGAGCAAGAAAACAAGGTGTGGTGTACAAGAATTAGTATTACTCGGGTGAGAGAATCGTGCGAGAAGAGAGAAGACCTGCTGTTGTTGAGACAGATACACACACCGGTTGCTTCAATTTCATGAGAATTGCATCGGCGCCGTGAGCTTCTTTTATATACCGTCGACGGCCTCCGAAATACATAGATAAAAGTCAATCACGAAGGTTGCTGACCATCGTTCAAAAAGCAAAACCAAAGTCCTAGCCCTTGTGCCTGCCCCGTCACGAATCGTGGAGCCGTCTCGGCCATAGTTCTGACAGGTAAACGGAGCTCCATAGAGACGCAGGAGGTCATCGGAAGCTTTGATCCAATGGCATGTCAGTCCATCTGATGAAACCCCACGCCGGCCAACAAGCCATGTGGTCGGCCGACGAGTCGGAAAATAAAGACCAGCATGGCGTTTGGGATGGCTTTGCAAGCTCAAAGCTAAGATGAACCCTAGCCAAGCTGGTGGAGGTACCCTGGTCTCCCGGGTACGATGGTAACGGAGAGATTGCTCTGGCCCCTGGGAGGCCTGGGGATGATGCCAACCCGCATGGTGCAAGCCTAGACAATCGTGGCCTAGACCAAAAATCCAAGGGACCGGCAACATTTTGAAAATACAGGCCAGCCAGCGAGCTGGATTTGAGCGGCAGCCACTCGACATGCCGCTGACAAGGCTGCGCCAGGTAGTAAGACCTGAACGTGGGGGGGACGAGGGTGTGAGGCACTATCCAGGTGATAGGTGACGTGGGGTCTTCAGAAGTCTTGAGGCCCAAAGACCTGGAGAGGGGCACGTGAAGGACGGAGTGACCAAAAGGAAATAATGGGCTTAGTCCAGGCAGTGCCTGGGTAAGGTAAACGTTGGTCTTTTCCCCTAGTGTCGAGCACCAGCATGTCAAGTCGAAGACAAGGATGCGCAAGAAGGTAAGGCCGGTGGACCTCAGCCGTAATATTGACGGCCGGTTAGGGAAATGGGCTGGAGCTTTGCATGCAGTGGTTACTTCGCGGGACCAATCACGGCCCAGAGGTCTTGACCGTTTCCCATGTTTGGCCTGTTTTCTTCCAGCTGAGCCGATACCGCCAAACTGGCCACCCGCATTAGGGGCCGTGTCAGTTACCCGTTGCGACTTAGCAGAAGGCAGACTGCGAGATTTAGTACCAAAATGTCCTCGCCGTACATGGTTGCCGTGAAGGGGACTGGCGGAGAGGGGGGAATGGGCTGACATATCCAGCTGTGACTCGGCACGCCTTCTAATCTTACCCTACTACCTCACCGCCCGCATCATTCGGCCTCTGGGGTTCTGCAGCCTCCCCGGACGGGAGAAAGGAGGGACCTTGCTTCCACACCCGACGGTAGGCTGCGGACCGTTGGGGGTTCCGGCGTCCTCAGCGGCTCAGCCCTCTTCTGCCGTGCCTTGTGTGACGTAGTGTCTTCCCGTCTTTGCTTGCTTCTTCTTGTAGGATCGACTTGTTCAATCCAACTGGTCACCTCGTAGGGCAGTTCGACGAGGCCAGCAGCCTTCCCTCCTGCAAACCGACGCCCGCTTTTCCATCTTGCTTGAGCCCACGACTGGCCTCCAGTTTTCCCCGTGTGCTTTTGTGACTCACGTCGTTCTCATCGTGTTAACATCCGAGACAATTGCTGATCTCAAAGCTTTATCCGCTGGTCTTGGCCAAGACACCAGCTGTTCTCATGGTCGTGCCTACTCAGTCAGTACTCAGCCAAGCCACAAAGAGCGTCGCGGCCGCTCTGAAGTCGAGCATCATGGGTTGGTCGTTGCAACGTCTGCCGAATGTCTTAATCTATAACGGCTGGTAGGCTGGCTAGTAGTACAGTCGTGTGCGGGGATCTGGGTTCGGGAGACAACCAGCTTGACTCTCTCATCTGCGATACCCCGCTGTGGTCATGTGTGATTTGGCCTGTCAATGAATGAATGTCGCCTTGGACTCATCATCGGACGCACCAACCAAATCCAGCTTCCACCTGCCGGAATGTGTCTAATCCACCTCAATCCTTCTCCGCAATCGCCTGTAACCGCTCGTCGATCTCGTCCTCGGTGAGGATCCGGAAGCCAGGGTCCGTTCCCTCCTTGCCGTCCGCTCGGGGGCCTCCAACAATGCCTATCTCGATCTCGCCCTTCTTGAAGTCCATGCTTAGGACGGTGCTGAGGGTTGTGATGGCAAGCTCGACGACTTCCGTCCAGTCGCCCGGGGCATGTTCCTTGTTGCGCAACTTCTTCTCGAGGTGGTTAAGAGCCTCCTGCTGCTTGGGTCCTGCCGAAGTACCCTTGTAACCAATGTAATATCCTGCAGGATCGCACTTGAACAGCTGAGGGCCAAACTCAGAGTCCAATGAGATCAACGTCGTGGCCACTCCGTAGGGGCGCATGTAGGCCTAGACGTATTGTGAGTCATTGTCACGACATCATTCCGAGGTTCCGCCCTGCTTACCCTTTGTGTGTAGACCTGGCTGATATTGGCCAGTCTCTTGGCCAATGCATCGGCAGGCATCTCGTAGCCGTACTTGTACCGGAACTCAGCTGCCTCGCCCTGAGCACGCTGGGCGAAGGCACGGGCATCGGCTATGGATCCCGTGATGACGCAGCCAACAGACGGGGAGAGCTGGAAGAGGTGGGAGACGGAGGCGGGGTCGATGAGTTTGTCCTAGCAATTGGGTCAGTTCCACTTCCGACATGCGAGTCTGCCGACAATCTTTACGTACGGGAACTTTCTTCTGAGACAGGACAACGGCACAGTCCTTGCCTCTGACGCCTATCGACATGATGTTGGCGGCTGTGATTGCCTTGAAGGCATATTCTGATCGGAGGCGTATCGTCAGCTCGGTCAGTGACAAGCCATGTCGTTGCGGGCCCCGCATGATGGCATCACCACAGGGAGGGGCAATCGAATCGCGGGGGAAGGAGTCTACATACCGACCTGGTACAATCTTCCCTGCTCGGAGAAGATCGTGATGTGTCGGTCATAAGCAGAGCCACCTGATGAAAGAAAGGCATGTTAGCTGCGACCGGCATTCGCAAGGGTGAGGCCAGCAATGAGAGGACGCACCCGACATCTTGGCGGTATTCTGGTGTTTGCGTTGTTCGAATTAGGTCAGAGAAAATCGTGTACGATCGTTACGGACTGAAAGAAGACGTTGATGGGTGAAGGACGGGAATGGTCGTCGGTGGTGATGGTCGGGGTTGAGCTCTGACGGAGCTCTTGGTTATCGACGCGTTTGCAGGAGCTTGCCTAGAGCAGGCGAGGCAATGCTGCGGGCAGCTCCAGTGAGTGGCCTAGCTGGAAGGCTGTAGATGCCTTGCCCCGGCTGCTTGTACTCTAAGGCAGAAACTCAAGTACGTAGGTATAGCTTACATAATACGCCTTGATTGAGATTCTGGATGTGGCAGTTTCCGCTACGTACCTACCTATCTCAGTGACAGGGAAGTAGCGGGGCACCCCTGTTCAGTGGGAACGACAACGCATCTTTGCTGTGTACCAAAAATTTGGCAGGGCGGTATCTCGAGCGAGGGAAAAAAAAAAAAAAAGTAGATTGGGACCATTCCCAATATCATCTTTTCGGTGTCAAGCACCACTCTTTGCGCCCAATAGAACTGCTGTCCACGAAGCCGCACCGTTCCAATCTAATAAGCTAATCACACGTGGAAACTTTCGAAGCGGCCCAATTCTGCACTTTTCGCTCCCCCTCGGCTGGTCCAACGCGCATACGACAGAATTCCTGGCCAAAGAAACAGCAGCGGCCCGAGAGAAGCAAGCAAGCAATCAAGCAAGCAGCCCCTCCTGCCTCCCTCCCTCCCTCCCTTTCCCGAGAGAAAGCCCAAAGAGGGTGTGCCCGCTGCCCGTCATGTCCTCCGCCCAAAAAGTCCCGGCCTGGAAACGATTGGGCCTCAAGCTCAAGCAGCCCGCATCCGGCGCAGAGATTGGCGGCCCTGCTCGCGCTGAGGGATCGAAGCCCAACGGGCAACAACTCCACGACCGGCACGCCAGCGGCCCCGTCGCCAACGCCGCCAACGCCTCCCCGGCCGCCGCCGCTGCCGCCAAAAGGAAACGTCTCGATCAGCAGGCTCCCCCTGCGTCCAGCTCCCCCTTCAAAAGGACCCGCACGGACGACTCGTCCGGCCATGCAACCCCGACCCTGAGGAAGCAGAAGTCCGTCACCTTTGCCGACGACGTCAAGAACCCCACCACCGCCGAACCGAAGAGGAAGAGCAAGGGCCCGAAGAAGGCGGCCAAGACGGCGACGCAGCAGCCCACGGCAGACATCAAGCCCTCCCTCGAGTACCTCCGTAACTGGAAGTCGTCCCGCGACACCTGGAAGTTCAACAAGAACCATCAGACCATCCTGATGAAGCGGGTCTTCCACGCCGACGCGATCCCCTCGAGCGATATCGCCACCTTTTACGACTACATCCAAGACCTGAAGGGCTTCACGAGGACCCGTTTGAAGGAGACGGCGGCGGAGGTCAAGAAGGAGGACGCCGAAAAGGGCAAGGCTGCCTTCCCCGAAGGCACGCCGGACATGGACTCGAAGCAGTCCGAGTACGAGAAGGTGCTGGCCGGCCTGATGCAGCTTGGCTCCGGCTCCGGCTCCGGCTCCAAGAGGAAGCGCTTCGACGAGCCCGGCTTCGTGTCGCAGTCCACAGACGTCGCCATCACCCAGCGCGTCATCAAGCGTATGCGGGCCGAGACGATTTTGGGGGAGCTGGCCGACAACGACGACAGCGATGCCATGGCCGTCGATACCGAAGAGGCCACCCCGGCGGCTCAAGAGGTCGAGACCGTCGACAAGAGGGTCAAACTCAACGACGGCACGAAGCAGCCCACTGCCCGTCGCCGCAAGAGACGTACCAATGTCGACTCGAGCTCCGAGTCCTCTGATTCCGAGTCGGAATCGGATTCGGACAGCGACAGCGACAGCGACAGCGACTCGGACGACTCCGACAATGCGAGCGAGATCCAGCGTCAGGCTGCCCAGCGCGAGGCCGAGACCACGAGCGAGTCGTCGTCCTCGTCGTCGTCCTCGGAAGATGAGGACAGCAGTAGTGAGGATGACAGCGAGGAAGAGGAGGAGACGACCAAAAAGAAGGGTTCGAAGAAGTAGGTGGGGCAAGTAAGAAGCCTAGAGAACATGGGCACAGATCGAACTGTATTCAGTCATGCATCATACCTGTACTACTCCACGCCGTTCAGTCCGTTGCCACGATGCCAGGATACAGAGTGAAACTCGTTAATGTTTTTTTTGTTGTTGTTGTGTGCTGGAAGGGCAGACTGAACCTATCAATTGGATACCCGCAAGTCTAGACATCACGAAGAGTACAACCGGGTGAACCCGGCCTCGGGCGGCTGCAGCCAGTTCCTCTGGTCGTAGTTTGTGCCCTCGCCCTCAATGACGTGAAACGTGTAGATTATGCGCCCCTTCTGGCTCAGGTTCTTCTCGCTCTTGTGCAGCAGGTTGCCGTGGATCAGCACCAGGTCGCCGGCTTTGACCTCGCCCGGCACGTACTCCCCTCCCACCTCGGCGCCGCCGTACTCCCCGCCGGGGGGGAAGCGCGGGCCGTCGTTGTCGACCATCTCCGTCCCGCCGCCCGCCCTGCGCACCAGCCTTTGCGTCACGGGGGCCCAGCGGTGCGAGCCCGGCAGGAAGCTCAGGCAGCCGTTGTCGAGCGTGGCGTCCTCGAGGGCGTACCAGAACCCCACGGCCGACGGCGGGTCCGTGTACAGGAACGTCGAGTCCTGGTGCGGGGGTACGGCGCCGCCGATCTCGGGCTGCTTGCAGATGACCATGCTCTGCAGGCACCGCGGGTCGCGGAAGCCCAGGCTGCGGGCCACGGCCGACGGCTTGCCCCTGACGGGACCGCTCCCCGGCGCGGGGCGCGGGTCCGAGATGGCGGCGAAGGGCGGCGAGAGGACGTGCAGATAGTGGCCGATCTTGTTGATGGCGCGGGCCTTGGGCTTGACGAGGTTGCCCGCGTCGTCAAAGGCATCCTCCTCGAAGAAGAAGCGGACCTTGTCGCCCGACGAGAGGAAGTAGTCGTCGCCGACGTGGTCGGCCTTGTCGCCGGTGGAGAAGCGCGTCATGGGGTGGTCTGCGAGGGAGAAGTTGTCCAGCAGCGAGTGGGTCTCGGCGAGCAGGCCCGACACGACCTCCGGGGAGAGGGCGCCGGGGATGATGAGATAGCCGTCGCGGTGGAAGCGGGCGAGCTGCTCCGGGGTCAGGCCCTCCTCCTGTGAGGGAACGGTCATGGCGATGAGGTCAAGGAGGGGTAGCTGCGGGATGCAGATCGGATTGCTCGACGCAAAAGGGGGTTGATGGAAGTAAGTTATAGGTACTTGTTCAGAACGGTGAGTTGTGCCGGCAATAGTATCAAGCCTGGCAAGTCGATGGCCTCATAGTTTACGAGTCATCAAGTGGCGCGCCCGTTTAATACTTGGCGGATAGAAATGGAACAATAGAATGCGGGGATCCAGGCCCCGCACTAGCACGCTAATGCTCGTATCCATCAGGTCAGACTGTCTTCAGTTTCATACCAAATGATAGATATCAGTCTGTTGTTTTCTCAGTTTGAGAGCTTCTGATGGAAAAAAACGTCATTTATTTGTGTTTACCTAAGCAATGCAGACGCGTATTGCCAGATGCACCAATTCGTAACTTTAACCAGCCCGCTGCCGAAGAATTAAATGTAGAACTCCCCTCCCATGTCAATAAACAAATCGCCCCAAACTAAAACAAGAGTATAAGACGCCGGATAGCCATATGCGCGTACGATATAGATCCAAAGAAGGTGAGGAGGTATGCCTCTAATTTGTGTTTCCCGTTGACCTACATGTCGCTTACGGCAAGGGGTCGTTGAGGAACTCGTATCCCTCCTCTGGCGGGAGCACAAAGGCGGAGATGCCTAGGCCGACGGCGCAGATGACGGAGACGGATGCGCTGATGGTGCAAAGAATCCAAGAGGTGTCCAAGTTCCAGCCCGGAACCTGGAACTGCTCATCGTTGTCGTAAAGGTATGCCTGCAAGGAAGGGCGAGTCATTTAGCTTCTAATTTCCCATTCGGCGCGCAGCATTGGCGACTTACCACAATGCCCATCAAGACAAACTCGACCACACCGACGAGGATCATGAGCCCACTGAGGACCGTCCAACCGGTCTCGCGTTTGTATTTGCCGCCGCTCATGATGACGAGGAATGCGACGATGGATGCGAGATGCAGAATCGTCGAGAAGGAGGCCAAGAAGCCAACAGAGCGCCACATGGAGCAGAAGTACCGCTCGCCGTTACTGCACAGCTCTTCTGTTGGGAACTCCTGGCATGGCGGGTCGTACAGGTTCGAACAAGCGCGATGGAGGCCGATGTTTTTGGAGAACTCGTTGCCGTCAGTGGCCGTGACGGAATAGGTGACCCAGTGGGGCAGCGTGATGGATGCAATAATCATTGCCGTCGCTAACGGAGAACAAGATTGTCAGCGTTGTAAGCTTTGTTTTGCGCTTCATCTGCTCCCCCCCCCAGAGCCTCGCTATGGGCGGCCTCAAGATGCTGTCGTCGCCGGTCTTCAGAAACGGCGATGACGACGATGGGTGGGTCGTCCGTCTCCTACTCTAGGTAGGTAGTCAAAGTAGAGGCCACTACTTACCGGCGACAAAAGCCACGAGGGCTGCGCTGTAAACGGAGACTCGTGTCATGTTGGCGGATTACGACGACGTAGCAGTTGGTAAAGCAAACGGTGTTTTCCCTTTCTCCTGCCTGAGAAAAAAGAGAGATGGATGAGGCAGAATTAAAGATGGCCAGAATGCCTTGGAACGAGACGACTTGGACGGATGGGAGGCTTCTCCAGGTCGGGGGGGCGTGGTGTGCTCTTTCAATGATTGGTACCTAGTGGTAGTGTAGTGGGCAGTTATGACGCTATCTTCCCTGAACTGGGAAGCGGTGGCCCTACGCGTATGGTGGGCTTCGAGGAAAGTGACATGCTTCTTGGCATTAATTCCGCCCGTGTCCTGGGTACCTCTTCCCCAAGTGGACATGAGAAACAGTTGCAGGCAGCTAGCCACTAACTGCCCAAGTACAGTTGGTACATGGTAATTAATACAGCGCAGCAGTATACATGCATGTCACACTGCCATCACCTCTCACCTCACAGATCGTCTCACAGATCACCAACTGCCCACTCCCCACTGCTGCAACTGCCGGGTGTCATGACCAAGTTTGCTTCGCCTCTCGCGGGAACCCAGCATGGACCCGATATTGTTAGCAACTTAGCGACCGACCTAATGGGTAGACCCAGAGCGCTCATCCCGTCCGTCCTGTTCCTAATTAGCTCTTCTTACCTTACTGCTCGGTAGGTAGCAGCACCTCGCTCGGCCTTCACCGCTTTGTCTTCCATGGGTCGCAGCTCTACGGGAGCTTTCTGTCGCTATTTCGTCCCGGTTACATCGCAGCTCCTTCGCCGACGGCCGGGCCATCCAGAGAGACGACGTTGGCGCCAGGCACATCGACCAGCTCGATGGAGATATGAGTCACCGGCTGCGGCATGGGAATGGGGAACCGGAATTTCGTTCAGGACAGATATTGCAAACACGGAGATGCTATGTTGGCGACCATAAGCTCGTCCGTCTGATTCGACTGCCTAATCCATCCACGCCTACCGTGCTAACCGCCACTGCGAACCCGGCTCTGTCAGACACCTGAATCGATGTGGGGATAAACAGCACCAAGGCCGTTATCAGCGCCTGCATCAAAACACTCATACCTATCCTCTCCGTCCCCCCCCTGCCGCTAACGATCCCTAGCAGCCTACGTTCGACTGGCACAGGCCCCCGGACAGAGTGCACGCCAGATCGCCGATCTTGGGTACGCTTGAGAACTCAAATCGATTGCTTACCGCCTTTGTAAACGCCATTCGTCTTCATTGGGAACTCGACAAAGGGCCCGGCAATGCCGTCGATGTCGAACCCCTCCTGGTTACGGTACGTATGGGGATAGCTCGAGCTGCCCGCCGTTGTCCCGGCCTCCACGTGCTGGCAAGCCGCGTCGGCCGCCGACCTCACCGAGGTGAGGCTGTACTCGTTCGTGCCACATGCTATTTCCGTGTCGTTGGTCCGGGCCAGGATCCGAAAGCGTCCGTGCCGTGGAGAAGCCTGGACAGTGAGGGCCAGGGCCGCGACGATGGCCACGACAAGATGCAGATTGTCGAGGAAAGGAGCGGGGTTTCAAAAAGTAGCGAGGAAACTAGACGAAGAAGTAAAAGAGCGACAAGAGGATGAATGACGCGACCGGATTGTCTCTTACTCTTGCACCTACCTTGTGTCACTGGCAGGTCGACGACAGCAGCCTTTTGAATCATTTCAGCTTTGACTTGTGCGGCTTCAGCCGCCCATGGCTACTTGGTCTGTTTAACGCAACAGCGAGAGAGTCGCGATGCGCAAGCATGGTGCTGCAAATTGGTTGGTTCTGGCTCTGAGGACAGCAGCGATCCTCATTCACCGGAACTCGTCCAACTGCCATGCATCAAAAGTCACACCTCGGAGCCGACAACCCGTTTTTGCGCGTGGGCAACTTGATTGGCTGAGGATCCTCTCCATGATAATCTCCCGGTCGGTAAAGCAAGCCAGACATCCACCAACGGTCAGAGGCAAATAGGCTTGATCGCCGGCCAAGTTTGAGCGGCTGCCACACGACTCAGGAACAACACCGCTATCTCACATGGAATCAGGGGACTTCGGCGATGAACACTAGATGTCGCAATCCACTGGCAAGCCTTGGGAGGCGGATCGTAATGCAAAGCGGATACCGGGCTTATTGCGGTCTTGTTGAAGCTCGCGACAAGGGTAGGGAGGGGGGGCGATATGTCTGCCCCCTGAAGACTACACCGAAATCTCCGCGAAAATCCGATCTGTGGTCTTGAAATAAACAACGAGAATTTCTAGAATCCTTCGCGATAGCTGCAGCTGCGCAAGCAACGGAGCTAAAAGCGGTCAACCGGAAACCCCGTTACCTAGGGCTCTTCTGGATTCCAAAGAGTCGTCGTCGATGCTGACATCTGCCAGACGCACGCATCATCGCCGGACTAAGCCGCATCGATATCCAAAATCCATGCAGAGGAGACATCGAGGGATCATAGACTTCGGAACCCCACAAAACAAGCAGGCTCCGGGCTGCTTGTGATGCCGACCTCCCTATCTCACATGGGGGAAAGCTTCTTTATTGTCCGTATCTTTGTTCGGTCTACCCAATCCCCAATTGTCCGAAATGGGGGGCAGCGCCGTCGACGTACAAGAAGCGTTTGCAAAGGCTTTCCATTGTAAGCTTCCCTGCTTATCCCTTTTGGCAAGCCCCCAAACCAAACCTGGACATCTTGTGTGTCGGACCTGATGACAAACTGTGCTGTCGTCCCGCGGGAGCCATTGATAACCCACCTTTCGATCACGCCAGAGGCAGGGCGTGTCGAGCAATCCCTCCCTCCAACGCGGCAGAGCTGGGAAGATGGGCTCTAATCTGCCACTTAACAGGCCGGATCGGGGCGGACTATCCACTACGCCTGAAGCTAAGCCCAGGGTGGCCCCGATTAGATGGGACTGAATTAAAGTGAGTTTGGGAAGGTCTCTTTGCTGCGCAGGGTCCTCTGCCCCTCTACAATAACATACGTATTCCATTCTTTTTTTTCCCGCTTTTAACTCGGCCGCGCGCTTCGGACCAAATCCTATAGTCCCCGAGTCGCGACTCTTCAACGTCATGGAGTCCTGCTATTACTATTGTGCTGTTCCCAACTCCTACTGCTTTCCGAGACTTGATTCCAGGTGAAGCCGATCCTATCCTTTTTTCCTCATCAACCCCACGGACGGTCGCCATTCCTCGACAAGAGACACGAACCAAGCAACTTATCACGCCTTCGGGACCACCGACGATACCGTTGCTTGCCCACCCTATTGAATTGATACGGATAACGAACTTTACGACTAACGCTGCTTTTGACTTACTGCGACATCCTGCGCCAACACCCACCGGCGAGGCGTATCCTCGAAAGTACAGTGTTTCCCAAGACACTACGGATAGGCAACAAGACTTCATTCGACATGGGAGACCAACGCCTCTTGGAGCACCGGCCGGTGCAGACCAGCGCCGTCTACGTCCTCGGCGCACCCCAAGCAGACTCAATGCCGCCTCCCTCGCCTCCATCACCACCCGTGTCTCCACCTGAAGAGGGGTTTTTCGAAGAACTGGACGAATTGAGCTTGGGGTCGCCCGACGACCTCCCCGAGAACGATGAGAGTTGCGCCAAGGTACAGGACCGCCTCCACGCCGCGACGCATGTGCTGAAGACGGAGGCCGCGGCGTTGCGGGCCGTCGCAAACCTGTACGAGACAGACCCCGTCGCCCGGGAGGGCTTCAACCGGACCGTCGCGGCAGTCACGCGGCACAAGGGCGAAAAGGGCAAGCTCATTATCACGGGCGTGGGCAAGTCTGGGCACATCGCCAACAAGCTGGTCGCGACCTTTAACAGCCTGTCTATCGCATCGGTGTTTCTAAACCCGATTGATGCTTTGCACGGCGACTTGGGCATTATTCAACAACACGACGTTCTCATGTTCATCACATTTTCAGGAAAGACGTCAGAACTCCTCGGCTTGTTACCGCACCTCGACAGACCTTCCTCCTTGGTAATCCTCACGGGGCACACGAGACCAGACACGTGCGAGCTAGTCAAGCTCCGGCCGGACACGATTCTTCTCCCGGCGCCGGTACACGAGAGCGAAATGGCGTCGTTCGGCGTCTCGGCCCCGACGACCTCCACTACGGTCGCCCTGGCCGTGGGCGACGCGCTGGCCATCGCCGCGGCGCAGGAGCTGCACCCCAACAGCGTCGCGCAGGTCTTCTCCAGGAACCACCCGGGCGGCGCCATCGGCGCGGCCTTCCGGAAACCCCGGACGATACTGGACCTGGCCGTCCCCTGGGCCGACATCGCCGACGAGTCGGGGAGCCTGTGCGCGGACAGCAGCGTGGGCGCGGACCTCTTCCGGGCCGCGTACGACGCGGCATCCGGGTGGGTGCGCGTCGGTGATGACGTGGCGTCACCGAGCAGGATCCGGAAGCTCGCGACGCACGACTTCTCGCGGCGGCTGCGCGACATCCCGCGCCTGATGGTGCCGCGGGCTGAGATGCTCTCCATCTCGGCGGGGATGACGATACGGCGGGCCGCGGACTTTGTGAGGAGCATGCAGGGCGCCGCGGACGACGGCGAGTACGTGTGCGGCCCGGACTCGATACTGGCCGTCCTGGACCGGGGGGACATTGTGGGCGTCTTGGAAGTGGGAAAGCTCTTGGAGCGGCGGGACTGAGACCCTGTGAGCGACGGCGGGTTATTGAAGGCTGCGCACTCGGGGGGGGGGGGATGGGAAAAACAATCTCCAAATCATACGTGTCTCCTTTTTTCTCTGGAACACCACGCGGGGCGAGGCTTTTTGTTCTTTTGATTTTTTGATATCACCTGGGAAACCGTGCCTGGTCTTTGAGGTCGGGCGACGACGACATTTGTTTAGGATCGGCATTGATACTGGATCAAGACCGAAATCGAGTCTAATGAACTGTATGGCGACCTTTGCCACTTATTTTTTTCCCCCCTCCTTATCTTTCTTTTGCACTGTCTCTTTGTCGTCTCTGGATATGATGATGATGACGATGACGATAACGATGAGAAAGGGATCCCGGACTAAATAAATCGTGATGTCCGAAAAGGTTTTTTGTTGTTGCAAGGTAATGGTAGCTTCCAGCCGGCAGGCTCCGGCCGCGGGAGTTTGATGCCCGACGGCCTCTGGCCCCCCTTGCACGAGAGAAGCGCGCCTCTTCCAGGGGGGGGGGGGGGGCTTGGCTTGGTGGTTCCGGTTTCCCGGGTGTCTCCAACCTTCTCGCTTTTCTGCCTTGGCTGCGCGGTGATGCCCGGCGCCGTTTCTCTTCTTTGCCCACTTTGGGCCGTGAAAAAAGGGCGGGCGCGTGCCTGACGGTCCAGTCTTTTTTATTTTTATTTTTATTTTTATTTCTTTATTCTTACACAGTGGTACGCGGGGCCTGAACGGAATTGGCAAGGCCAGTTGAATGGAAGGCTGTATTTACATCATGTTTTTAGGGATCGAGGGATCGGGACGGGAGGCGGACGAGAAGCGTCTTTTTGCGTGGATTGCCATCACCCCCACCCCCCGCCCGTCTGGTCCCGGCGCGGACAAGCAGGACCGTCGTCCGCCGCGTGATTCCGGAAGGGAGGGGGGGGGGGCGGCCTTGCGGTGCTCATTCTATGATATTTCCAAGACGAAGTAATACAGGCGTTTTGTTTATGGCTTTTTATTTTTATTTTTTAGCCTCTTTGTTCCTTTCGAGACCTCTCTTCCCACCTCCATCGGTCTTGTCGAGAAACGGGGCGTATCTAGAGGTTCCCAATAGTATGGGCGGAGTGTCTTGCAGCTACCTACATAGGTAGGTAGGTACCTACCTAGTCAAAAGCCAAAAAGACAGCAACTGCGGCAACTGAGGCTTGTTGGCTGGAAGATGAGACGAGACGAACCGCCTCTGGGCTTTTTTTTTTTTTTTTTTTTTTTTTTTTTTTTTTCTTTTTGCTATGCCACACTTTCGCCCCAGTTTCTTACGTCAAAACAAGAGTAGGAGCACGGGGTTGACTGCACCATGCAGCTACCCCTAGGTCAGAAACTCTGGTCAACCTCGCACATAATCCCGCCCCCGGCGCAAATCCTATGATGTCTGGACTATATTACTTGTCAAGCCTGGTTTTTTTTTTTTTTTTTTTTTTTTTTTTTTTTGCTTCGAGCACTGTTCGGCTTCCTGAGCGCACGAGAGCCAAACAGAAGCCCCGCTAAGGCGCGGACACTGTGCTGGTGTCAGAAGATGCTTTTTCTTCTTCTCCTTCTTTCAGCTTCTCCTATTCCCCGTGTGCTAGACCGTCCCCCCCCTCGACCGTTGTTGGCCCGAGGAACGCCACCGAAGCAGCCTAAGCTGGATTAGGGCCGCCGCATTCTCGTCTGGGAGCGCGGGACGAAACATGAGCATTTTCTTCTTTTGGCGTTTTCCTGTGCGAGGAAACATCAGATGGGGGTGAGAGAGGCGCTGAGACATTGGTTGCGTATTGTTGCGCCTTTCGCTTTTGTCCATGAGCGCACGCCTGTGTGTGTGTGTGTGTGTGTGTGTGTGGTGAGACTTTCGGTATAGCTTGTGGATGGTCGTTTGAAGCTCGCCGTTTTACTTGCCCCCCCGCCAAGATGGGCAGTGCCTGGAACCCCTCGATCGGCATCACGGAAGTCGTCACGCATGTACGCAATCCCGCGCGGAGTCGGCCGGTTTGGGTTGTCACCATGGCCCGCATATTTAGAGCATTGGCGGGGAGGGGGGGTTTAGCAGTCTCTGGAAAGGAGGCGAACATCTTTACAGACCCGGAACCCGCTACACGGGCGATCTCGAGAAGCATCATGAGAAACCCGAAGCTTAAACTCTCCTGGTGAATGCAGGGGGGGGGGACCGGCCCATCGGATCTGCCGCTGTGGTTCCCTCCTGGAATTCCTGCTTCTATTTCAGTGTGGGGGGAATACGTAAGCTTTCAGCTCTTGGCGACATAACATCTCAACATCTCGCAGAGAGGGCGGGAGAGGAGGAGGAGGAGGCACTCTGAAAGGTTCTGGAGGGACCTGTAGCTACCTACGCTGTACACGACTGGTTTACGAATCGGTGACACGGAGAAATTGCTGATAAAACGAGTTGCCGACAAGAGCTGGTTGGTTGGCTCAGCTCAGCGGGCAAAGTCTGGACGTCGTCGCTCTCGCGGATTCGAGGGACGTCATTGGTAACGGAGCGTACAGTACAGGTTAGGTATCCGGGTCCCCATCCCCTCCCCTCCCCTCCCCTGGGGCGCGTCAGCCAGCGAGGCTCAGTCCGGGATGATGTGCAGATCCCTGCTTGCAGGCCGCCGGGCCTTGGACCGGGGATAGCTGATTCGTAGTTCCCGCCTTGGGCTTCAAGTGGCCGGAGGCTGTCGTTTCTCAATGTGCGGATTGCCACGAGCAAAGCGGCGAGCCAGAAGGAATGCGGCGACCAACCACCCGCCAGCTCATCAGAGGTTGGATGGTGATGCGCGGGTGCCTGATTCGACCTTGCCCATGTCTGTCCGTCCGTCTTCACTGAATGAAATGTCAGCCAGGTACGGGTATTCGTACGATGCAGTAACGTATGTAGGTGACTAGGTATGTGCCCGCCCCCGTACGAGTCGCGCGGGCACTCACCCAACCCTCGGTGTTCCAGCACGCAGTAGGCATGTATTACAGACTGCAGTAAGAGATATAGAGTTCTTCGTCGCACGGTCGAAATGGCGAAAAAAAGGTTTGAAGAGTTGTGCAGGTACCTCAGTACAGAGTAGGAGATTGGCGAGATCCCTGTGGTTCAGCTCGCGAATCCCTGCTGGAGGAGGAGCCCACGGCAAATGAACCCCTGCCAGAATAGAGTGACAGCCTGACAGGCGAGGACAAGCTCTCGTCTGCTGCGTTTGACGTCCTGGGGTTCCCTGGTGATGTTGGACCGATGGCGTCGCGGGTCTGCAAGATGAAGAAGGGCTGATGCGAGCCTAAGGGCAAGAGGGGGGGGGTATCAAATTTGATAAAATTAATAAAGACAAAAAATCACATGGCCCAGTTGCACATACCAGCCTCCCGAATTTCTCGTGGATGTGAATGAATGAATGAATGAATGAATGAATGCATGGTGCGGCCCAACCTGGAGTGCTGGACCATGATGGATGGCATGGTTGAGTCGAATCCAGTTGTCCAAAGTGCTTGATTTGATCAATCACTCTACGGATACGGATACATGTCGTACACTAATACCAACTCGGTATCCGTACTCGGCGTGTCATACGGATAGTGTGCAGGACTATGTAATGTAGTATACTATCCATGTGTCCGCACACTTGATGGATTCATCTGGAGCCGCAAGCTCCCCCCTTCTTGACACAAACTGAGGTGCGGGTACAAGCCCGAAGGAGATCAAAGCGAAAGCCGTCCGTCACAGACCAGACGCAGAGGAAGCCAGCCGCCTCTGGCTTTCCTTGGTTCCTGGGGGTGGTGTACCGTACACTAGGTGTCTACGGAGCACTCCGAGTGTAGCAAGCAAAGATTGACTGACGACTGACGACTGACGACAAGGTTGAATGAAATAAATGCCTTGCATTTTTCCCCAGCCACAGCATATTCCCCGAATCCAGAACATCAGTGGGGCCCCCGTGCCGTGTTGTGTCGCACCTCATTCGCCCAGCCACCCACACGCGCGGCCCTGGGACCGCCCCTGCACGCACCGCACAGCACAGCACAGTGCGGTTGGATTGGAGCGTGTGTCCTGGCCCAGCCGAACCCCTCACCCCCGTCGAGGTCGTCGCTAGCGCAGGGCGCAGAGGAGCTAAGCTGGGAAGGTCATGTAGGTACGGCAACGCAACAGGGCTTTACCTGCCTGCCAAGGTACCTTGGTACGAATATACACTAGCTATCTATCCACGGAGTACGTACCTGGGTAGGTAGGGTAGTAAGGAAGGCACTTCAAACAAGTGCCTCCCTCTCCAATCCGGTCCAATCCGTACCTACCTACTCCGTACCTAGGCATCACAGACCAAGGTACGGATAGACTGACTGGCTCTGCTATCTGAGATCAATCTTGCTCTTTTCCTCCTCCTCCTCCTCCTCCTCCTCCATCTTGTTTCTACCACTGCCAGCCAGCCAGCTAGCCAGCCAGCTCATACCTGGTCAGTCAGTCTCAACAAACAGGTTCAGGGCAGCAGGGCAGCAGAGAGAGAGAGAGCTCTTACAGCCTTTTGTTTCTTACTGGCTCTGCCTGGCACCTAGCACCTTAGCTCCCCCCACCTCCCCTCCAATTGGCATCCTGTGCATGCATGCCGCCCGACGCCAAAATACGGTCCTGAGCCGACATCATTCATCATACCTACACTACACTACACGCCTGCGCCGCGCCGCACGCACTCACTCACTTGGCCGTGTTTCTCCCACACCACACAACGCAACGCTCTCTCTCTTCTTCTCTACACACTCCCTCCTCCTTCTCTTCCACCTCTTCTTCCTTCACCACCGCCTTCTCCGCTACATCGCCGCCGTTGCCACTCATTCCACGCCTTCAGCGTTGACTCGCCCGGCTCTGCTCTGTTTTCCTCTCCTTCCCCTCATCGTCATTCGTCATTCCGCCTTTGTGCTAGCATTTCTCTCGGTGCGCCCTGCCATCGTCTTTTTCCTCGACCTCACATTGTTTTGATACCCGTCTTCAAGAACCCCGCCGCTTGTGAACAGCTCCCGACTTCATTCTCCTTCGCTCTGTGGCTCATCCGAAGCCCTTGCTCCATTTCATGCGTTTTCTTCGACTCTACAAAATCCCGGCGGCATTGGTCCACTGAAGACGAGAGCACCGCTCGCTCTCTCACTCTCATAGACAGCGGCAGTCAATAATAATAGGTAGCAACAACAAACAAGAGCCGCGGCCATGGCTACCCTCAAATCCAAAGCCCACCCCCTCAATGGGATGCACACGGCCGGAATCTTTGCCGACCCCAGCATCGACGGCCCTTTGATTGGAACTCTGGTCGCCATCGTCGACCGCGCCAAAAACTTGCCCAACCGCAAGACCATCGGAAAGCAGGACCCCTACTGCGCAGCCCGACTCGGCAAGGAAGCCAAGAGGACGACGACGGACATTCGCGGAGGCCAGACTCCGAGATGGTAACCCTACCCTCCCCTCCATCCTTGCCGCCCCTCCCCGAAGCTTCACTCGTGTGCTAACATCCATCTCCTCAGGGATCAGGAGCTTCGCTTCCCCGTCCACGACTCGCCAGATTACTACCAGCTGAAGGTGTCCGTCTTCCATGACGACAAGAAAACAGACCTCATCGGAGAGACGTGGATCGACCTGAGGGACATCATTGTGCCTGGCGGAGGCCAAAACGACATCTGGCGCAACTTGATGTTCAAGGGCAAGTACGCCGGCGAAGTGCGCATGGAGATTACATACTACGATCAACGCCCGAAACCCGAGAAGCCCGTTGCCAAGCCCAAGCCCGTCGAGGGAGAGCCTACCGAGCACCACGGCACCATCCCCCGGAAGCAGATCAAGCGCCGACCGCTGCCATCCGATCCCTTCACTGGCGAGGCTCCCGCCGCCCCCTCTCCGGACCAGGCCCCGACCCCGCCCCGCACTGGCGGTCCCAGAGGTCCCAAGGAGATGAACACTCCTACGCCCCCAACCCAGGAGGCAAGTCTCTCGGGCTCGCGCCCGATGCCAAAGGGACCGAAGCAGTTACAGCCGGCCCAGATACCAACACAATCGCCCTTGCAGGCCATTGAGTACACCAACTCTGCTCCCATGGCCCAGCCCGGCCAGCAAGACTTGCCTGCGCAGTCGCCTCAGACTGCTCCGCTGCCGCACTCGACAGAAGTGACACCACAGCACACGCTGAGACACGAGCGTTACGACAGTCCCGCCTCTCAGTACGACGACCGGGACT
Source organism: Colletotrichum somersetense (assembly GCA_030867255.1). Classification (NCBI taxonomy): domain Eukaryota; kingdom Fungi; phylum Ascomycota; class Sordariomycetes; order Glomerellales; family Glomerellaceae; genus Colletotrichum; species Colletotrichum somersetense. The sequence continues at coordinate 78,218 of MU843606.1, forward strand.
ACAGTCCGAGATACTCATCTCAGGAAATCGTCAACCAGGCTCACTACCGCCAGGGTGCCGAGCCACCGCGCGAAATGCTTTATTTGGAGGACCAGCGGCAAGCACCGCCCGTCGACGATGATCGCCCACCACCTCCGCCCGCTCATAGAAGCCGCGGAAACTCTCAGGACATGGTCGTGAGGGCCGCCGCCTACGACACTCCTCCCAAGTCGGCGAATGCCATGAGGCAAGATGTTCTCCGAAATGAGGCTCATCGCATGTCCTTTTCCTCGGCAGCGTACCCTGGGCGGCCCACCTACCGTGGTTTCGATTCGGCACCTGCCGTCACTAACGCGCTTCCGGCCCCTGAGGACCACCACGAACCGTCACCCACGAGGCATCACTCGTACGATGCTCATGCAGAGTACAGATCAATGCAGCCCACGGTTGAAGACGTGCCTGAGTTGCCCAACACTTCTGCGAATCCTCACCAACGAAGGATCTCGCGTGCGCCTCCATACGAAGAGACGGGTTACGGTCAGGAACATGACCAGCTTCCGCCACAGCCACCACCTCAGCAGTTTCAGCAACAACATTTCCAGCAGCAGCAACATCAGCAACAGCATCAGCTTCAGCTTCAGCTTCAGCATCAGCAGCACCAGCAGCATCAGCAGCATCAGCAGCATCAGCAGCATCAACAGCATCAACAGCATCAACAGCATCAACAGCATCAACAGCAGCAGCATCAAGCGATGCAGTTATCTCAGCGCCGGGACTCGTACACACCCCAATATGACGAGATGGGATATGATCAAGGTTACGACAAAGTGCCTAGTCCTGCGCCCCTGAACATCGGTGGCAGGGGAAGTGCAGGCTCCTCTCGTCAAAGAGGCGCCTCGCCGCAGCCTGGCTACGGGCGAGGGGACGAGATGTCTCATGCGGGCCGATACAGCACGTCCCCTCACCCAGAATACCAGCCGAGAGGAGACGAATTGGTATTCGCGGGCCGAGGCGGTGCTTCCCCCGGACATTACAGCACATCCCCTCAGCCTGAAAATCAACAAGATTACCAGCCTAGAGGTGATGAGCTGGTTCTTGCTAGCAGAGGAAACGTGTCGCCGGGCCATTACAGCACTTCCCCGCAGCCGTACGTGAGGGGGGACGAAATGGCTCGCCGCCAGCAAGTCTCTCCTATCGCGACCCGGGACTTCGCTCCTAGCCCGATGGAGGGATCGCCCTACCACTCGCACTCTCGCAGCCAGAACCAATTCACTTCGCAGCGGTCTGAGCTGGGAGGTACCGAGGTCACGGCTCATAGTATACCCGCTGTACCGGCTTCGTTGGTGCCGGGAGCCGACCCGACAATCTCGCAGGAGGTTTCGGATCGCATCTACGACGAGAGACGTCAACAGCGGCGCTATACTGATCAGGGTACGGTGATCCCGCATCGCGGCAGACAGCAGAGCGAGCCTGTCGGATACGACGGCAGTTACACAAACCAGACGTACGTCCCGCCAGGGTACAACCCCCGGGCGTCGGCGTACGGCGCGCCTCCCTCCGACATGAACAGAGGACGAGGACCCTCACCGAACCCGATGAGGGGACGGGGCGCTTCTCCCAATCCCATGATGGCCCGGGGCTCGTCTCCCAACCCCATGACGGCGCGGGATGTCTCGCCCAACCCCATGAGAAGAGGTACTTCGCCTCAGCCCCCTCCCCAGCACATGAGGCCGCGAGGCATCTCGCCCAATCCTCACACGCAGCACACGATCAAGCGGAAGTCTGTCAGTCCAGCGCCGCCTCCGACTGAGCATCGCAGGTTGTCCGGCATCCCCTTTGGCCCGGATTCATACGACATGCTCAATCCGGCAGTGTCGACCACCAACAGCGACATCTCGAGGCCCGACCCCGACGAGAAGATCATCACCCATGACGGACGTGAAATCGACCCGTCAGATCATCTGCCTATGGACACCTGGGCCCCGGAGCCGGAACCAAAGGGTCCCAAGACGCCGGCCTCTGCGTCCACCCAATCAAGGGCGTCTACTGCAGGCGCTCAGACCCTGCCTACGAGCGGCCGTCGGCAGCTCCGCATCGCAGGCCGACCCCAGTCTCAAGCCTCGCCAGTGACGTATAGCTCGGACCCGTACCACGTCCCAGGCACTCCGCCGAACATGAGCAGCGGTGGCCGAAACCGGCTCCAGAAGAAGACGCAGCGCATGTCTGCTCTCCCGTCGACATCGCCTGCGGGATCCAGCCCTCTGGCCCCCATCTCATCACACAACTACCAGGACAACGGTGGTGACTTCACGCCGCCACGCCTGCCGAGGGCGAGCACATGGGACTACCCCAGCGAGAACCACGCGCCGCAGTACGGCAGCTCTCCCGGAGGAAACTACGGCGGCGGTGCACCCCCGATCCCGGCCAAGGTCCCCTTGCCCATGATGAGCGGCGCGAACGGCGACAACGAGTGGGCGCTGATGCAGGAAATGAGCCGCATCGACATAGGTGCCGGGCGCTCCAGGCGTCATCGGCACCACTGAGTAACGGTTTGTGGTTGATGGCGTTGACAAAAGAATCGTCTTGTACTTGTACTGCATAATGGTTACGGGGCTATGTTTTCTGAGATCGAACGATGCTTACTCGAGTGAACGAACTGAAAAATACGGCTTGGGTTATGGGGTTGGACGGACTGGTAATGCTGTAGGCAGCCGGAAATTGACTTGTTTGCATTCAGCATGTTCGACATCGTGTGTGTGAAGTCTGTCGTCCATGCGATCATCATGGTACATTCGCGATTGCGGGTGCGAGATTCAAGTGATGGACCCAAAACCTCAATAAGCTTGCTCAGGAGTGTACAGCAAACCCCGCATTTGCGCTTGTCAACAGAGCCACGTCGTGTCATTGAGACAGAAAGGAAACCATTTACTGTCGGCAACTTGCGTCGGAAGAAGTGTTGACTCAGTTAGGCATGTGTTTTATATTGCTTGCGTGGGAAGGCGGTTCCGCCCCTTCCTCCGGAATCCATGTCTGTACTCGTCTAGTCTTGCCGCCAGCTTCGGCTTCACCTTCCGAGAGGAAGCGTCAGCCACAATCATGATTGTACTTGCTTGGTATATGTAGGCGGGCCAGCAAAAACCTGTCGCGCCCTTCGGTTGACAAGCACGGCACAACTTCCTGCTGTCCCATAAAAGGGCACGCGGCTCTGCTCAAAACCCCTTCTTTTCGCTCCCTCATCCTTTCCCGTCTGAAATACGCTTTCACATTATCCAGCCCAACTTCCCAGCCTTCATGTCGGAATGGGGTCCAAGACGCCCGAAGAACAGATTCCTGGAGGCAATGGTATGGATTGGTGACTCGTTCCCACTTGCAACGAAGACTTATCAGTATCAGGTGGTCCGCTCTCGGCCGGCCCCTCCTCCGCCGGGGGCGAGCCGCGTGGCGCGCACCTCTCCCGCGATGGGGATTGTAGCCTTGGAGACCAGGGCGACGACGACGATGACGCTGACGAAGACGATGTTAGCTCCAGACCGTTGACGACAGCCGGTGGCGGACCCAAGAAAAAGAACAAGAAGAACAGGAAGAAGAAGAAAAGGAAGCCTGCTGCTGCCAAGGAGCAGTCGTCGCCCCCGAGGGTGCCGCTGTGCGACCTCTTCCCTTCAGGAGAATACCCCGCCGGCGAAGATCTCGCCTACGACAGAATCCCTCAATCGGACGCGAACACGGCCCGCACAACGGCCGCGGAGCTGCGGTACCAGAGCCGCAAGCATCTCGAAGACCCCGCGCTCCTTAACGACTACCGCAAGGCCGCCGAGGTGCATCGCCAGGTCCGACACTGGGTTCAGGAGGCCGCCCAGCCCGGTTGGACGCTCCTCGACATCGCTACCGGCATTGAGGACGGCGTGCGCTCACTCCTGGCCAACCAGGGGATCGAGCCCGGCGACAACTTGAGGTCCGGGATGGGGTTTCCGACGGGGCTGTGCCTCAACAACGAGACGGCGCACTACACGCCGAACCCCGGGCAGAGGGACGTCGTTCTGCAGTACGGGGACGTTATGAAGGTCGACTACGGCGTGCAGGTCAATGGGTGGATCGTCGACAGCGCCTTCACCATGAGCTTCGACCCTGTGTACGACAATCTCCTCGCAGCGGCCCGGGACGCGACGAACTCGGGGATCAAGGTAAGAAACGTTTCTCGAGAATCGCAAAGACATGTGGCAACTGACACCATCTCAGGCCGCCGGCATCGACGTCCGCATCTGCGACGTCAGCGCCGAGATCCAGGAGGCTATGGAGAGCTACGAGGTTGAGATCCGCGGCAAAACGTACCCGGTCAGGGCGGTACGCAACATCTGCGCCCACGACATCAAGCGCTACCGTATCCACGGCGGCAAGTCGATCCCCTTCATACGGAATAACGACCAGACTAAAATGGAGGAGGGCGAGATCTTCGCCATTGAGACGTTCGGCACAACCGGCCGCGGCAAGTTGTACGACGACGTGAGTACCCGTCACCCCATTCCCCCCACTTCCATCGACAATGCACCGGATATGGAATCAAAGCGGCTGAATTGCGAGCGATAGGTCGGTGTCTACGGATACGGACTCCGAGACGACGCCACCGCGCAAGTGAGGCTGCCCTTCGCCTCCGCGAACCGGCTGTATAAGACGATCAAGGAGCAATTCGGGAGCATCGTCTTCTGCCGTCGCTACCTGGACCGTCTTGGTTTGGATCGGTACTTGGCTGGGGTAAGTATTTCTTCTCCCAACTCAGCGTAATTTTCGAGGGAAGGCGGCACCGTACTGATGGGTTGGTCCACGACAGCTCAACTGCCTGGTCTCGCATGGCGTTCTCGAGTCATACGCGCCGCTCGCGGATATCAAAGGATCCTACACCTCGCAGTTTGAGCACGTAAGTGTGGTCACCGACACAGGTTTCTATAGAGAACCGAGGAATGCGCAGCTGACATTTGCTAGACGATCTTGCTGCGAGAGTCCAGCAAAGAAATCGTGAGCCGGGGAAGTGACTACTGATTAGGTGAGAGGACGAGAATAATCATTATGATGAGAGACCATCTTCGCTTCTTTTCTTGGATGCAGTATACGGCTTGCAACCTCAGTTTTTAAAATCCAGGGGCGTGTTCAACACCGCCTGCGTGAAGATGCTTCATTGAAGCAAAGGAGAAAAGCTTCAACGCTGCCTTTGCCTGACGAGGGTCCATGGCCCCACCACGTTTTTACATTCGTTATAACAAGTCATTAATTTGTTCCATCCGGAAACTCATCCTCGTTCCTAAAGTGTGGTTCAGCAATGAGATGTGCACGCGTGGGATTTGCGCTTTTCCCCCGAAAGGGGACAGACCTGTTATCCAAGTAACGGAGACTGCATTCAATGTGGTCTCGCCTTTATCCTGGTGCCTCAGCTTGGTAAGTTACCATATTATGGATGAAGGGCCTTTTAGGTCTTCGAGCATCGACTCTTTAACTGTTGTGTTGTAGAAGTGGGAGACCTTGGGGGACCGAAGATCGGCGATGTAACCCGTGTAAGTCCAAGCCAGGCCGGAAACATTTCGCCGACTTTTTGTTTCGGACGGAATCACTTACAAACCCCATCGTCCCCCAGCCTTGACTTCTGAAAGTAAACCCTGCCATGCAAGCTCATTCCATCAAAGTCGTCCATAGAAGTTAATGCCTTGAAGTTTCGAGTTCTCGCCTCGCAACTCATAAACACCATTCTATTTCCCCACCGTTCCGGTCCACGACCTCCGACGGTCACCATGACGTCCATCCCTTCCAAGACCCTGGAGGTCTCGTCCGGGATAACGTACATGTACTTTTACTCCCGCGCGGCGCGGGCGGACCTCCCAACCCTCCTCTTCCTCCACGGCTTCCCCTCGACGGCGGCCGACTTCCGCCCGCAGCTCGAGCACTTCGCCGCCCGGGGCTGCGGCGTCCTCGCGCCCGACCTCCTCGGCTATGGCGGAACCTCGAAGCCGACCGACCCGGGCGCGTACACCTGGCGGGCCATGGCGGGCCACATCGCCGCCCTCCTCGACGCAGAGGGCCTTGTTGCCGGCGGCGACGGCGGCACGGCGCCCGTGGTCGTCGGCATCGGGCACGACCTGGGATCCTGGTTCCTAAGCCGGCTGTGTCACCTGCTGCGGCCGCCGGCCCGGCTCGCGGGGCTGGCATTCCTGTGCGTCGGGTACGTGCCGCCGGGCGGCGGGCGATTCGACGTCAAGGCCATCAACCGCGCGTCGGCGGCGGCGTCCGCCGACGGGGAGGAACGGTTCCGGTACTGGGACTTCTTCACAAGCGACGAGGCCCCGGCGCTGATGGGGCGGGAGACCGAGGCAGCGGTGTCGCTGATGCACGCGGCGCCGCCGGGGTTGATGGCGGCGAACCTGGGGCCGCGGGGCCGGGCGAGAGAGTGGGTGGCCGCGGGCCGGGTGGCGCCGGCGCACTCGTTCGGCGGCGGCGGCGGCGGGGACGACGACGACGACGGCGACGGCGACGAGCGGTCGTCGCAGAACGCCTACTTCCGGGAAAAGGTCGCGGCGTTCCGGGCGGGCGGGTGGACGGGGCCGACGAACTGGTACCGGGCGCTGCGGGACAACCTCTCGCTCGGGGACGAGGAGGGGATGGCGAGGGAGCTGGAGGCGCCGGTGCTCGTCGTGGGGTGCGGCAGGGACGAGATGACGGCGGCCGGGCTGCAGGACGAGATGACGAGGCCGTGGGCGCGGGCCGGGTACCGGTTCGAGGTGCTCGACGCGGGGCACTGGGTCATGCTCGAGGACGCGGCGGGGACGAACCGGCTGCTGGAGGAGTTCGTGGACGGTCTTTCTTGACTGTTTTTCCTTTTGGGATGGGGAGGAGGGTCGGTTTGCTAACGTCTATGCTAGGATCGTGGTGTTGGGCATTGCCGTATTCTGATGAGACCCCGTAGTTGGTCTGACCATGTTTCTGTTGACTGCGTAAACTGATACATATACCTTCCCCCCCCCCCCCCCCCCCCCCCCCCGCTAGGTCTGGGCCACATAATATGGGCCATAATAGCAGGTGGTTGATGTTGTTACCGTCAAAGGTAAAGGTCTGCGTCCAGTCAAAGCCGATGTCGACGTCGGCCATGGACGACTAATTGCCGCCGAGCTCTCCCTCCAGGCTTCCAGAAAAGTGGATGATGTCGAAGGCGTTCGCGCTAAACTCGACGATCCCAAAAGGAGGAGGCTTGGGCTGCTGCTGCTGCTGCTGCTGGGAGCCCTTGTTCCACGCTTCCAGATGGGCCGTCTTCCAGCCCCGCGACAGGGCAATGGTGATCTTGCCAAAGTACGGCAGGACGACGTCGTACCTGTCCGGGCCGGCGTAGGCGCCACGCGCCGCCTGCGTGAGGAGGCCCGGCACCTCAGCGGCCTGGCTGGCGACTTTGCACCGCATCAGGCTCGCCGTGCGCCGCAGGCTCATTGTAAGCGCCTCGATGAGCGGCCAGTCCTCGTCGCTGTTTTGCCCGTCGTCCGGCCTTCCCCCGGACCCAGGCGACAGCAGGCGGATCATCAGCGTGATGCCGGCGCCAAAGGCCTGGAACTCGAGCGTCTCGCACATAAGAAATAGGCCGTTGCCGCAGCCCTTCAGGCCAAGATGGGCGGATATCAGACACCGAGACGCGGCGGCGGCCGATCCGCAGCTGGACTCGGACCCGGCGTCGGCACTGAGCACAAAAGGCAGATGCAGCAGCTTGGCGACGAGGAAGTACTGCACCTTCGTCACTCTCTGGGCGTACAGCTGCGCAAACGGCTGGTCCACCGGCGGCGGCTCGTGCCACCAGCTATCGGGCATCAGGGCCCGGCACCCCTCGAGCTCGTGGCCGATCTGCACAGTGGCGAGGTAGCTCGGCTGCGGGGCTCTGGTTCCTCGCCGCCACGGACGCGGCGAGGTCATAAAATCTGAGCTGGAGCATGCGGAGCGGGCTAGAGCGGCCTCTGTTGCCGTCGTCGTGGGCGCGCTGTCCGGCGCTGGGGGGGGGGATGGTGCTCGGCAGGCCTAGTATCAGCGCGAAGGTGGTGTCGAGATGACAGATCTCGGTCCAGATGGCTACCTTGCGGTCTTCTTCTTCTTCTTCTCCTCCACCTCCTCCTCCCTTTTGGTCTAGAGCGCGATGGAGACGCAGGAGCAGCGCCCCGTCGGCCGCGCGGCGGCCGCTGAGCCAGGCCTGGCGCGGCCAGCCCATGTTCAGATAAAGCTTATGCTGGATGAGCCTGGCCTCAATCCCGTGTAGAGTCTCCCCCGTGCCGGCCGACGTCAGCAGACTGTCGGCTGTTCGCATGTATGAGGCGAGAAGAATCTCCTGTGATAATTCACACCTTGACAGATGCAGCGTCTTCGGCGCCTGTTGAACACACAGTGACAGCCAAAACAAGGCCTTGGCCACGATCCATGGGCTGCTGGACCCCACCATGTGGGACAGAAATAGAGCGGCAAATTCGACTCCGCCGGTCTGGAGAGTGCGAATGGTCGGGGGCAGGGCGCCACACTGCCAGCGTGGCCAAATGGGCCAGTATTGCACTGTTGCCACAAGGACTGTCAACAGATCCTCGTCCTGCAGCATCAGGGACTCGGGCAGATGGACAGCGTCTTTGGCCTCGTTGCCGTTGGTCGAAAGCTCGGAGGAAGTAGACTGCAGTTCTTCCGTCATACCGGCCGCCTTGACCAAGGTAAGCAGCGGTGCGTCCCAGAAGCCAAAGCTGTCATCCGCCATGTTGGACTCGTCGGGTATGGCAGCGTGGATCGCATTCTCGGCATCAGGCATCAACTCCCGCTCGACGCCAACATGGTCTTCCACGTTAGGCGTCGTGGATAGAGCCCCTGGCAGCGGCCCCGTGAGCGACGGAGAAGCGCCCGTCCGACTCAGGCTAGCCCAGATGTCGCGCACGCTGATTTCGATGTCTGCAAGCCGCTGCTTCAACCACTCTTCTCCCAGAGACGACAGGCCCCCCCGAAGACCCAATATGTTGCCCTGCTGGCTGCTGAGCATTGCACGGGATGCCGCGCAAGCCACATTGATGGCATGGAGGATGTGCGGCCGGGAAGATGCATCAGACTTTCCGCCTCCGGCACTCAGCACAGCTTCGCGTGCCTAAGCGCATCGGCTTCGGATGGACCCTGTTGGACATTGTGATGTTGTTTGACTGTACCGGCTTGGCGGCTACAAGGGTCTAAGAAGGTGCGCAATAAAGAATGGGATGTCTGTCTGACGGGCTTCGCACGAGCTCGAAGCGCATCATTCCGGTCGAGCTCGCACGAAAGTGGGGCTCAAGGGGCTTACATCGATAAGCTCCCCTCCCCCGGATTCCACAATCGTTGCGTTCCGTCGAATGCCCGCACACCCTCGGTCTCCGGTGGGACCCCGTCAACCTCCGCCACAAATAAGTGTGGCCTTCCGGGGGAGGGGGCGATGATGTGTTACTATCAGTTCAGGATCCGACCGGGTCTCTGTCGTCGTCGGTAAGCCATATTCTGCATGCCGCCTCTGCCGTTGCCTGTACTTTAACAAGTACAAGCTCTGCCAAATATCTAAGCAGATGAAATAACAACAGCCTGCCTTGATGCCGGCAAAGGGACGAGGCGAGCCCCACTCTCGTGCGAGCTCGGCCGAACTGATGCGCTTCGTGCGAACCCGTCACGATATTCCATCCTAAGCTTAATACGCACCTTCTTGTTAGACGCTCGCAGACGCCGAGCTGGTACAGTTAAATAAGAATAGGAGGGCGGCAGTCTTCACGCCTGACATCCCCAGTATGCAGCCACCTTTTGGCGACAGAGCTGAAGAAGCGCGGCCTCCCCAATGTCGCAATCACTGAAAAGTCGGGGTATCCTCACGGCTTGGCACAGCCCGCGGTGCTGGTGATGCGACCGGACGGAACCGTGCTGTAGCAGTGGGCCATTGTCCCCAGCATGATGGGTTACCGCTCTTCTCGCCTTGGTTCTGTTTCATGGTGCTGATTCAACTAACCACATTATATTTTCTTGGGCAGATGAATCTAGGCGGTGCAAAAGACAGGTCGCTCGTCGAGCAAATTTGGGAGAATGTGCAGAGACAGCTTGAGGGTAGGGAGATGGTACACAACAAATACACCACGATGGGTGTTCTGTCGCTCCTAACTAAGTAGTCAGCCATCTGCATCAGACCTGGGTGTCATGTAAATAACTAAGAAAAATTGCCTGGACAAGGGACTTTGAGGTCACCATGCTAGATGCTTACGCGTCTGTTGCTCATCTACCCGGAACGGGTTCGTCTCGCCCTTTTCGGGATCGAGCAGCAAGTCGCGGCACGTAGGCCATGGTGGCTTCATTCGAATGATGGCATTTTATCCCAAAAGCAAGATGTTCGCATCAGAATCTGTGATACAACCACAGGGGATCTCAAGGCTAATCTGGAAGGCCATACAGAAACTGTCAACGCAGTGGCTTTCTCGTCAAATGGCCGACTGATAGCATCTGCCTCGAACGAGCAAACCGTGCGGCTTTGGCACGTTGCCGCGGGAGCACACTTGCAGGCAGACGCTTGAGAAGGGTCTTGTTCGAAACCTCAGGTTCAAGCCGATGGGCTCCACGATTTTGAGTACATATGTGGGACAGTACATCCCGGTTTCCCTCCTGAGCCTGCTTTGGCACCTGTTAGCTACGACGGAGAACACGGAACCGACTTTTTGCGAATTTGGGATAAGCCCAAACCGCGCCTGGATTGTAAGAGGTGCCGACCATACCGTCGGGATCCCTCCGGAATATCGACCTACAGCGCCAGCAATCTGCGATTCAAGCCTATTTATTGGCTGCGCTTCTGGTTCCTTGCTAAGGTTCAAGTTTGAGGGTTTGTAATCATGATGCATCATTACCGCAATGTCACATCTGAGTTCTTGCTAACAGCTTTGTCTATTATCACTTGGTGGTGGACGTGCAAAGCCCACCCTAGCATATCAATAGCTAAAAGAAAGTTTCAAATATGTTCGAATGTCTTGCACTCTCCAACGAGATAAGCGTTATGTGTTGTTGTCATGGACAAGAAGTAACAAAAATCCAAAACATACAACACCGGGTATTCGCTGGTCGCCACCGACCTAACTACTAATCCGGCCTTTACTAGCATCATCTAGATAAAGCAAAGGCGGCATCTTTTGTAATAGCTTTGCTAACCTACAGTGGAAGGTACTGTTCCGACAAACGGACGGTATAGAACATAGTCTGACCGGTTAAGCTTATTTTAGACGGGAAGGATACCGTCGGTCTTGTCTTAAGACACTTAGGGGCTACTCCAAACCCTAGGCGTATGTGTAAAGGCATTTGTTCTGACTTTAGGCATCCTCTTGCTGCCTGGGTGCTTCTGGCGGCCGAAACCCTACTCTTATCAAAAGGACAGGCTTATAAAACTTACTCTTACATAAATTTTTGCCCTAGAAAGCAACCCAAGGCTCTCTGCTTCTACTTTTGAAGTTCGTATTGTTGAAGTATGTATATATAGGATTGTTCCATATATTGATGTGTGTATAACTATTGTTATATCTGGTTGCCCACCATACAGGATTTTCCCTTCCCAGGGGGTAAATGTACGTGCCATCAGATTTCGCTGTTTTAGGTGGCGAATCCCGCCCAGATAATACAGCTAATGTGTTGTGGCGGCACACGGTCCCAGCCGCACTTACACGCCCACTTTGACAACTTCATTCCTACCTAAGCTCTCAGACTGTCGCAAGGGATGTTTGAAGGCACATCGGTGGGGTTGACAAAGTAATCGTGGTACCAATACACCTGGTGCTCTGGTGTGGTTGATAGATTAGGCGCCGCATCGACTGATTGATTTGTCTTTAACACAGTGTACTGAGTTTTGTAGCTATTTGACACGGTTAGTTTACTGTTCAAGTAGAAAGGGCAAGAACCTATGATATATGCGTAACTCACTAGATCTGAGAGCAGTTGCCCGCCCGAAAGTTATTCTCAATACGTCCATGGGCCTCATAGACAGTTGCGGTGGAGTTATTGTCGACAATGAATGTCACGTTCGGAAAATGCTGATTAGCCAGTCAACTATGCTCACACTCATATTTGCTTTTGCTGAAGGATCTGAATGTGTAATTGAGACATACTGTCAGGGTCATGCTACCATCAACGGGCAAGAATCGCTGTTTGCATTTCGTGATTGCTTCCGCGCCAACACAGTGAATACTTAAGGTTGTCTGCATGCCATCCGGCGTGAAGAAATCGGTATAGGCCGTGGTAGCCGTAGGATCCTCTGCGGGGGTGACCAGACTAAACTTCGTCTTAGTCTCCGGGTCAATCTTTGGAAATGAGAAAATAACAACCTACGCGTTAAGAAAATCCTTAAACTCGGGCTGCACACCGGGCTGTGGCTCGTAGTCAGTGAAGTCAATGGCCGCAACGGAACGTGCAGCAAGAAGTGTGAAAATGGCCGATATGGACCACATTTTGTATGATTAGAGTATTTTACGGTTGCTGAAAAGGTCCCCTGAAACAACTTTGGGTTGCTAACTGATGGGTAGTGAATAGCGCTAGGGACGCGGCCAGCTAAGAGATTAAATAATTGCGCCTTAGTCTCGCTATTTCCAACAATGAAGGGCGATTAGGATTTGCCTGCGTCACACCCAGGAATTATTATAGGAGGTGCATGGGTCAGCTGAAGGCAAACAGATGTTACGGGCTCAGCGAAAGACTCTTTAAGTGCTTACTTAGTATGGAAGTAGATTTCAGTGTACAACGGCTCGCGCTTTGACTTTGGCCATCTCGCTATCCGAAGCTTAATATATGAACCGGGTCAGGAACCTACTTTGCTTGCGAGACTTGCAGCCAACCAGACAGGACAAAACGGCGGGAGCTCTAATGTTATGGGGCGTTTCTTGGTCTACGGCGCTCCCGAGCTAGGTACACCTTGCCCGATTGCAGGGCCTCAGCCCCCATGCCTATTTCCGGATCACCCGGCGCCATCTCCGCCAGGGGGAAGTGTTAAGATCGTCTTACCTGGTAAGGCGTCAGTGAGAAAAAGTGAGCACTTTATAAAGCATGGATATATCTCGTCAACAAACATTTGTCCATCATCCGCCTAGCACATTGTTTGTACGACCTCAACCTGCGAACGCCTTTACAGCCAAGTACTCACCATACCACAGTCGCAAGATGAAGTCTTTAGCTGTTTTCTCCCTTACTGCCGCCCTTGTTAGCGCAGTCAGCATGGAGCTCTATAAGCCTGCCGCAGGGGTTGATCCGGCCTTTGCCAAGTTTGTAGAGGAGTACTACCTTACATCCGAAGACAAGGAGGCAACCACCTCATTTACGAACTTCTGGCCTCCGGACGGCAAGCTAATACTTGCTGGACGCACGTTCTTAGGGTATTCAGCCATGCTGAGTGTTAAACAAGAATTGCTTCCGCCCGCTGGGAATAAGTCATGGTGGCATTTGATCCGCGGTGCCACTGTAGCCGATGAGTCGGAGACAACGAAGAGATATGTTGCAGACATTGTAATCCAGACGACATATGTAGGAGGCAACTGCTCGCAAGCGTAGTAAGTCGGCCCCAACGGCTGAGTCCAGCTTGGGCTAGAGAGGAAACATTTCAGGCTGTTGCATGTACTAACAGTTGAAAGCGGCAACGCGAGCTTTACAATCTTGAAGGACGGGCAAGGCATACCGAGACTGGAACCTCATTCTGAGAGCCTGAGCGTGTACAACCTTGACGTTTCAACAACAGATTCGCCTACAGACATCCCATGCAGCTCATCTTGAGAAAATAAGAAACAGAAAGCAGAGGTTAAGGGTTTCAAATAAGTGCAGGATCTGCTCATAGTGAGCGTGGTAAATGAACCTAGCTCTTTGCCATTTGGTGTAAGGATACATATGTATTACAGCTGCTTTGAAACAGAGTCTTTACACAGCAGGATATTCTCAACTGCAGTCCGGTGGAGATAGGTAGACCTCAGCGCGCTGAGCCTTAAATATGTGACTTTTGCTTTACATAAGACAGACGCCACCTCATACTACTAACACTCAGCCCGGGACATAGAAAATCACCAGGATCCATTAAGTCTAGTGTTAGAGGTTAAGCAATCAGACTAAAGAAGTTGACGGTAGGGGTTACTTAGCTAGTTATAGTGTTATAACACATTTAAATCTAGCTAACTCTATGTTACGGTCAGTAATTCAACAGTAGGGTTTCTGCTACTAAAAGCATAGCTAAGGTCGATACTTAGTGATAGTATTATTAGCTTATTAGTCTGTCAATTACTTAACAATTAGTTAGGTAGTTAATAGTCGTAAGGGTAGCTTATATAGCTAGATTATTAAAATAAACACTAAAGTTAATTACTAAAAGGTACTATAAAAAGTATTATAAGTTAATTACTGAAAAGCTATAAAAGCCTATCTTTAAGTATATCTAAGTCTATTCTATATATAAGTCTTAATCTTATTTTCTAGATATATAATTATTAATCTTATTAGTCTTAATTATTTTATATACCTTATTAAGCGTTTAGTAGGTACTACTAATTACTCAGTAACCCCCCCACCCTATAAGCGACCCACCCCCATATATAAACCATCATCACCACCACTATCACCACCACTATCACCACTTATTCCTCGGGCTTGCCGCCCACCCATATACAACTTTCAGCCTTGCTGGATAATTCGGATGCGCTGGATTCATCCGGACTATCTATATCGCCGATATCCGTATTTTGCGCCCGCTGGATATCCCATATAGTTGCGAAGGTCCTGTTGGGCGATAGAGGGACCTTTTTCCTCTTACGATTTAGAAGGTCATCCAGCTAGGCTTTAAGTGCCTTGTTTTCCTTCTCTAGAAGGGTCCGTTGGAATGCCTCCTCATCATATCCCTTTTGCACCTTTCTAGATAGGTGACGAATAGTATGGGTATCTAACCCATCCTTAGCCAGCTGGGATAACTGGTGTAATTGATG